>SRPS01000409.1:0-13105 GCA_018360175.1 Claviceps arundinis | reverse complement strand
ATTGGTCTCTGCGATCGGTTTCTTGGTGTTGTGGAAAGGAGAAGTTTTATGGTGGGGCACGATGTGGCTCCGTCCTATAAACACTTTCCATCAGATTGCAAATCTTTTTTTTTTTGCATCTTCCCAACAGAACTTCTGACTCGGTGGCATCATGCCGGGAGTCAAGTTGTGGTCTATCTGTTTTCTTCCCTTGATCATGCCCGAGACAAGTACCGAAATTCTTTATTGTCGTTGAAGCGGTCCACAGACGGTCTGGGTTGCCCAAGGTTCAAGGTTGAAAGTTTTATTTTCTTGTTTTTGACTCTCTCGGCCTTGAGATGCTGGCCGTTGCTCGCCAGCACTGGTGCGGAGCCGACGTTCGTTTTGAGAACTCGAGATACGCAAACTATTTCATTTTAATGGAGGTGTGAGCACTGAGCCCTAGAATCCAGAAGGCAATCATTTTTAATTCAGTGTGTATAGGGCGAGGACATGAAGATAGTTTTCGTTGCGATCTCGATTCTATGATTTCTATCTTCAATGATCTTCTTCCCCTTATGCTTCCCGCTCACTCTTTTGCCTTGAGGATAGGATAGGGTAGTTTTGAGGTCGACGGGCTTGGCTCAGCCTTGATTTGCAGTCTTCGCGATGAACGACAGGATGGATCATTGTATATACATACTAGTCGAGCTTGTGACGCTGTGCAGTGTGGTCGAAAAGCGGCACGTGGGACTAGGCGTGAATAGATTGATCATTGTGGAATTCTGTGTCATGAAAGAGACCCATGATGGCGCGATGAAGAGCAAGGAAATGGATGCGTGACTTTCTTAGATAACGTTCGGCATCTCGGCGACGTGATGACATGATGGATGGATATCAGTAGAAAATAGTAAATACAAATAGTCAAAACTACAGACGTTGATAGCGAGTGTCTCAGGTCTGGAAACAGTAAACTCAATGGCATGCCACGCAGCACGCTATATAAGACAAGACATCAGGCCTCGGGTTAGAAATCCGAATGACACTTGGTGCATCCTCGGATTGTTCGCTTGTGGTTTCATATCGGACAAGATGTTGTTCTTGCATTGTCGAATCTGCCTGGACGCAGCTGGACCCTGATCGACGTCGAACTGGTAGCAGTGAGCCATGAACACAGACGGCACGACAGCAAGACAGTTCCAATGTCCATTCCTTTCAGTCAAGGACTCAAGGGAACTGGCGTTGCTAAGTACTAACTTCTAAGCTCTCGTAGCTAATCACACATGTAGTTCATTATCGCTAAATACATTCTCCCGACCAGCTCTCCAGCCACGTGTATCGGGGCTTTAATATCTATTAGTTATAATGCAGGGAATGAGTCGTCGTTATACCAGGTACGTAATGTTGAAATTCTAGTCGTCATAAATGCTGTTGAAATGATGTTCGCCATGAAAATGCTGCATTGTAAAAGAAAAGAAAAGAAAGGGAATCGTGATATACTATACACAGCAACGAGACACCCGCTATGACTCGAGAGACTCGTACTTTTGCTCGGCGCGCTCAAACGCCCGATGCAGGGGAATGTCTGCCAAAGCAACGATCTTTGTCTTTTTGGCATATTTCCAGATGAAGTACGCGGTGATGACGAGGGGAATATCGCTGTGTGTTTGTTAGTGCTGTTGGTTGCAGTTCATCCTCAAGGGAAACGTTGTGTGCCAAAAAGGGAGTAACTCACAGATATGCTGAAACAAACGTGCTAGAACTCCAATTCCCCTTTGTGAAGACGGTGAAGCCGCTTGTCAGGAGGATGATGATGCACATGAAGAGAGCAAAGTATGAAGAGTACACTATTAGAGTGGATATGTTAGAAAAATAAACCGGACACCAAAGGACGAGGAGCGATGATGAAGGAAAGGTCACTTACGGGTCCATGAATTCCACCACGGAAGCCGCGTGAGTGGAATAGCCTGCTGCTTCATGGCCAGTCGCAGACGAATGTGGTTCACGAGGACAGCGATCCACGAGACCAACACGCCAGCCGACGTCAGATTGACCAGCCAGTAGAAGACGGTAATGGCATTGTTGGACAAGCTCATAAAGCTGAGGAAGCTCCCCGCCATGAAGACAAAGACGCACATGTACGGTACGCCCCAAGAGGTAGTACGCAGGAAAATAGACGGCGCCTGCTTCTTGACCGCCAGACCATAAAGAACACGCGTGCCAGCCAACAAGCTCTGGTTAGAGGACGACCACGCGGAAGTAATGACAATAGCATTCACGATCGACGGCACGGCAGGCAATCCCGCAGCAGACGCAGCAATAACAAACGGACTCTGCGCCGTCGTCGAGCCATCGCCCTGCAGCCGCGGATCATCGCTGCGAACCAGCATACCAACAATAAGAATCGCCAGCATATAGAACAAGATGATGCGAATGAAGACATTCTTGCACGCCTTGGGAATAGCCCTCCGCGGGTTCTTCGTCTCAGCACCAGCCATCGCAATCGACTCGATCCCAGCAAAAGAAAACACCGCCCCCGTCATAACACTCCAGTAGCCCAGAAAACGACCCCAGGACCCGTCGGCAAGATACTCAACAAACGGACCCGGATCGCGCCAATACCGGAAATACACGGCCGGCGTGCCCGGCACACCCCCCAGATCAATCACCAGCCCCAAAATAATCAGAAACACAACAAGCAAGATCTTGAGCACCGCAAACACGAACTCAACCTCTCCAAAAAGCTGCACAAGAGACATGCCAACCAGGAACGTCAACAGGATAAACACAACGATCCATACCGCCGGGTTAATCGTCGTCCACATCTGGAACAGCACGCATATAGCGGTAATTTCGGACGGAATCGACAAGATATTCCCATAGACGAGATTCCAGCCAATCGCAAACCCCCACGCCGGATCGACGAGAAATTCCGCATGCCGCACAAAGGCTCCCGTCACGGGGAGCAGCGCGGCTACCTCCCCGAGGGCGAATTGCACCGCACACACGACCAGACCGATGGTTGCGTACCCGAGGAGTGCGCCGGCGGGACCTGCTCTCGCGACGGCGGATCCGAGACCAAGGAAGAGTCCTGTGCCGATGGCGCCTGCGATTCCGAGCATGGAGAGATGGCGCTCTGCGAGGCCGCGTTTGAGGTGGTGGCCTTCGTGTGCGGTGACGAGATCTCCGTCGGCGTCGTCTTCCGAGGTGAGAGGTGGTCCTGATACGGTTCTTGTTATGGTGTCTGATTGGGCTTCGGGGATGGGATCTGAGCCTGGCGGCGGCGCATGAACATGGCCTTGCTCGGTGGTGGTGGTGGTGGTGGTTGTGGTGGTTGTGGTGGTGGCTTCCTCATCCTGGTTCCGGCTTGGCGGCCCGGCTGGGCGACGCCTGAAGAGCCGCGTGAACGGCATTGGAGAGGTTCACTGGAAGGAGGCCTATACCAGACGGATGGTGTGGATCGTGAACCGAACCGCGGGAGAGCAGAAGGGTGCTGCAACTTGTACACAGAGATGGTGATGATAATTCATCGGTCATTTCCCATTTAGCGGGGGTGGTTGCTTTTTTTTCTCTTCAGCACACGTTCTGGAAAATTAACCCGGCTTGTCGTGAATCCCCGCTTTTTTAACGTGCGAATTGGACCCCTGTTTGTGCGTGCTTCGATGCGGGGCTGTCTATCTGATTCTGTCATCCGCTCGGGATCTCGGCCGGTCGGATGACGATGACGGTCAAGACTCAACGACGGCGATTGTGTTTCTCGTACGAACATATTGTTTGCGATCGATGAGCCAGAGTTTGCGTCGTTTTTATCAATAAAGTTGTTTTGTGTTTTGTAGTTGAGGGGCGGGTGCGTAGGCGAATGTTTCACCTTGAAGGCTTGAACACTCGATGAGTCGATGGATCATAGCCGGAACTCGAGATGGGTGGAACGTGATGCTAACTATAGGTATTCTTGTGCAACCTACTGTGCCTACCCTCTTATCGACTCCCTTTTCATGTTCTTCAAAAGTTGGTTCCACAAACCGTTTCGCTTCTGTGCAAGCAGCCTCAGCAGGCTTGTTGGCAAACTCGTCTCTCAGGCTCAACTTTCAAGGCAAGTAAAGATGCAGTGAAGGAAGCATAAACAGAGACATTTGTTTATACAGAGGAGTTCGATCGCAGAACGATACCGTCTGTAGATCGGACAATCCCGTCGAGAAAAGCATGCATCACAAGGAAGAGGAAAAAAAGCCCGAACCCCACGCGGGGATTGGCCTACCCCTGGTCCCCTGTCCCTGTCTATGGACTCATATCACCAAATCAATTATCGGGATAGAAGTTTTGACGCTAAAGAACAATCTTAATCAGAAGCATCTTTCGCGAAGCACACATCGAGTCATCTCGGGCGATTAAAATATATCCATAATCCCCGGGCCCATGTTATTACATATATGCATCTATCCCCACCCGCATGTGTTTGTAACTTTGTAGGTACATTAGGTAGGTACATACCTACCTTAGGTACCTGTTCTCCCTCGCACCTGTTCATGTACGAAGCTCACCATACTTTTCAGCGGCGCCCTTCCAGGCTCCCACAGCGACACACCGGAGAGAATTCTCCAGGATCTAACTAGAAGAACCCCTGGGCCATGCACGCCATGCATGCCACACACGACGGGATACAGAACGGATACACGCGGGCGGGCCGGCCGCTGACTGGCGATGCCGCGATGCAGCATGCCTAGAGTCTCATGAGAATCATACGGACTGGCGAGGGGGCAATAACTCGATCATCCGTTCGTTTGCTTTCTCATAGGTCTTTTTATCCAGTCTCTTCATGCATTGAATCGGAGAATCGCGAGGTCTCGATGCTGCAGCCTGCATGCACAGGACCGCGTGTGAACCCGCTGGTCCGGTGCGGGCGGGCGGACGGGTAGCTACGTTGCTAAGTGTGCTGGAAACGCTGCGAGTACGGGATAGCTTGTCGAGAACAAAAAGGCAAATTTTTTTTATCATGAAGGCGTCTATGATCTGGGAAGGCTCGTTGCACAAAAGAAACCCTGCAGTAGAGGCGTTAAAAGGCATGAAAGGTCGTTGGTTTGTGGAAGCCACGCGGTGAGCTTGAGCCAGATGGCGGACCATGGCCCCTAGTGATCCGGTGTCACCTCGCTAAATTTGACGTTTCTTTCCATTTTCCTTCTTGTCTTCTTCCTTCTGCCCGCCGTTTGTTTCCGACACAGACGCGTGCCGGTTCCTGATTTGTGGTTCCCTTGCTTGAGACAAAACTTAAAAGTCTTGGACACGGCAGATGGCTTCGCTTGGGCCTTGGCATGGTAATTATGGCATGTCGGCGTTGCCCACACCATACGGTGTACATATGTACATACCTCATACAAATATGCACGAGAGATACATGTGCAAACGGCATTTGTTTTGCCTCGCTCACAAGTGCCGATATGTCACCCCATATCACGGCGAAAATATGCCACCGCACGAAAATGATCAAGACGGGACTACTACCTGCCAGCCTACCAGATGCATGACAAAACACCGATAATTCTAATGAATAACCATGCATGATAAGACCCCGGGGAGGGAAACCTCAGACGGGGGAAGAGATTCAAGATTGAGAATGATTATAGGTAGTGTAAAGAGCGGGATGATTGGATCAAGGAAAGGGCGATAAGGGAAAACTTGAAAGAGAAAATACTCTAAAGAGGGCTGAAAAATACACGCATCTAGGTGCCCATATTGCTCTCTCTTCTCTTTGCCCTTTTCCCCCTTGATAAGTTGATTCGCTCTCCCCTCCGAGTCGGAGTCGATTAGCAACCAGTGACCACACAACCAACCCACAAATTTATAGGTAGCTAGGTAATGTACTCCGTACAGTCCTAAGGACATAGTATCGCGCGTCCAGCATCACTGCAGCGCCAGCTCCGGGCGCCGGCGACAGCCGACCGAGTCCTGTCTGAGGACTCCTGAGTCCTGAGCCCTGACGACTCACTCTGACACTCATGCACCCAACCGGGCATGTGCAGCAGACGCGCCGCCCATGTACCTAGGTACATAGGTATTTCTCGAGTCTCGAGTCTCTGTACCAGTCGCTGTTTTCACCGCGTTTCCAAAAATGCAGCCCTTGTCGTGCTGCATTGTCGCCCCCCCCTTGTTTCCTCTGCGCATGATAAGATGGGCGCCGGGCGGACGAACGGACGGGCGGGTTCCAACTTCCAGGGCAAGGGTGGTCTGAGCTACATATCCATATGAGGTACATATGTACCTCATAATACAATTGTAAAATCTGCCATCTCTCATCGCCACAACCCGAAAAAGCGGCACATAGGTAGGTACCTACTCCGTGATATGTACATACTTAGGTACTTACACATGTACACGTAACGCCACAGGCACAGGCACCGGTACGCGCACGGCACGAACACGCCACCAGCATACGACAGCATGCAGCCATCTACAACTCAATCTTCACGATTGCACGAGTTTGCCATGTGCGCAGGCTCGTGCTCACGCCATTCCCGTCGATGGGGACTCGGGGAGGCAAGGCTCAAACGAGGAAACAGGCCGCAGGTGGGGACTGGCGCCCCGACGTAAGTGGATCCAAGGGCTCGCCTCCGATACGATAGGATTCGGTAGTCGGGAGAGGGTATGTACGGACTACGGAGTACCTATGTACATACCTACAGGTAGGTACCTAGGTACATAAGATGAAGGGACAAAATGAGGCTGGCCAATCACGAGGGCCAATGGCTCAATTTCTACGTACGAAACGCATGGGGGGACGCCGAAGGGGCCACGTTCCGTATGCGGGTTCATTGTCGTGTACGGTGGTGTACCCCGTAAAATGGAGTAAATTAGTACATGTATTCACGAATATACTTCGTACGCCGTTCGGAGCAGCCTACGGTCTACCACCGTCTGTCGTGCGTCGTGAAGACATGCCATGCCATGCCAGGCACGAGAGACAAGATGCTTGTCTCGGTGTATCAGAGTGCGGCTGCTGGCCGTTTCACGAGTGACGAACGGAGCGAATGGGGCACAATAGGGAACTTTGCGTCATCAACTTCGTCTGCGTCAAATTTTACATCTGGTCTGCAACCACAACCTTGTCGTTTGGTTTGGATCTGTCTTGGATTGATTTGGCACTGAGGAGCGTGTAGCTTGACATGCATTCGGACACTTGAACGTAGGGCTTGGCATCGGCTTGGAGAGCACTCATCAGATTTGGGAATATTTCTTGTTGGATCTAATCTAGCCACAGATCGCCTTGTGCAGGGTTCAAGCCAGTTGTTAATGACATAAAACGCCCCTGTCCCAATCTATCCATATCCTTGCCTCCGCATGGGAAAGCGACCCGAATAGTCATGAAAAAAAAAAGAAAAACTGAGAAATAAAGAAAAAAACGCCATGCTTCATGCTATATTTTTTCCACCATGAGTACTGATGATGTTGATGCCATCAGACACCAGAAAATCGTTTTGAGTGCCGCAGTAAGTTGTTTGTGCTTGATGTCGTAAGTTGTAACTACAACCGTGGTTCCCATAAATTCAACGCCTTGCCGTTCAAGAGGCAACAAAGAATTCATCATGCAATTGAATGCCCAACACTCAACACTTAGTCGGCAGACTTGTGCATGGAACCAGTGACGTAATTTTCGGATCCCAGAGCATTAATGGCGGCCACATCTTCTGGCGAAAGAGTAAAGTCGAAGCTCTCCAGGTTGCTCTGAATGCGAGAAGCGGTCAAGCTCTTGGGAAGCACCACGTTGCCGCGAGCCGCATTCCAGTTGAGCAAGACTTGCGCAGTGGTCTTGTTGTACTTCTCGGCGATGGCCTTAATTGTGGGGTCTTCGAGTTTGTTGCCGCGAGCCAAAGGTGAATAGGCCTCGATCTTGATGCCATGCTTGTTGCACAGCGCAACGAGAGCCTCTCGTTGGCAGAATGGGTGGACTTCGACTTGGTTGACCGCAGGTACAACCGTGGCGTTTTCCAGGAGGTTCTCGATGTGCGCAGCGCCAAAGTTGGACACACCAATAGACTTGACTTTGCCGAGCCTCTGGGCCGTCTCGAGGGCGCGCCAGCTCTCGAGTCGTTTCTGCTCATCCTCGGCAGGAGAGTGAATCAGGTAAAGGTCGAGATAGTCGAGTCCGAGCTTCTCCAGCGAAGAGCACAAGGCCTGGAATGTGGCCTCGTACCCGTGGTCGGCGTCCCAAAGCTTGGAACAGACAAAGACCTCCTCTCGCGGAGTACCAGTCTTCTGGAGCCAGCCTCGGATAGCACGTCCGCAGGCTTCTTCGTTGGCGTAGCGAGCGGCCGAGTCGATGTGACGGTAGCCGGCGTCCAGGGCAGCCGTGACGGCATCTTCTGTCTCTTGGCCATTGGGAGCCTTGTACACGCCGAGGGCGACCTGGGGGATCGAGTTGCCGTCGTTCAATTTGATGGAAGCGACAGACTTGACTGACGAAAGTGAACTGCTGTGGGATCGGCTTTGACGCTGAGCGTTGACAACCTTCTTCACCGAGATATGGCACTCGGAAGGCGTCTCAGTGAAAGTTGCGGAAGGGGCCATGATGGGCAAAGTAGGAAGTAGAGATGCGTAGTTTTAGTTTGGTGAACGAGTGCACCAAAGTATACCGAGCTGAGAGGATTTGTTTCTTCTTGTAAGATGGTGGATGAAGAGGAACGGGCGATGATGAGATTTGATAGAGGATAGATTCAACCAAAACAACTTGACCGCGGGCTTGTCCAGGCCTTATATACTGGAGCAAAGATGGGCTCAAGAGAATTCAGTTTATACTTGCCAACCTCGAGAAGCATCCACTGATCCTGTCATCGGCCTTGCACCCATGCTAGTTGTGTTCCTGGGCCATGCATATCTGTACAACGTCATCGCCGTTAGCCTCGACCCGACAACAACATGGCCCGTATTATATCGAGACGCCTAGCTCAATCATCTGGGGACACCCAATGGACGATTGATGACGAGTCAGGACGAATTGATTGGACAGGACTGGCGTCAAAGCATCACCCTGCGGTGTCTCGGACTTCATCCACGGTACGGGTGGAATTGCGGTGGATAGATAGAGGGTCACGATAACGGCCCTGCGGCATTTAATCAGGGTTCTGGTCGGACATTTTGCTTCATCTTTCTCGTTCTTGCCGTTTTAAATTACCTCTGGGACCGTGTGTCCAGTGTTGCTCAACCGTGATTGTGCAGCAAACCACCGCGACGTGGATCACGAATCCACGATGGAGACGCCAGTGGCATCATGACGAAATGTTGGTGGATACCCGGCTCCAGACAGCTCAAACGAGATCCTAGCAAGATCCAGACCTCCACTCTTGGCACCCATACCGGCCACCTCATTGGCATCTGGCCGTTTTGAGAATTTTTCACATCTGTACTCCGTATGTCGGTACATATGTATGTGTGTGCCTAGTCTTGTTGTAGCTAAGTTAGGTAGGTAATTGACCCGTTGTTGTGAAAGATTGACTCTCGTTAGTAGAAGTGTGTTGATGCGAGTTCACGTCAGTCAGTGCCTGGCTATGTGCCTACGTTTGCGCCGCTCCATGGCTCCTGATCAAGGGGCAAATCGAAAAAGAAAAGAAAGACAAGAAAGTAATCATTCATTCTGTCGCAGACAAGGGTGAAGGGACAACTTGACGCACGCTGCTCCCGGATATGTCCGACAATTTCAGTCGCTTCAGTTCAGCGCAGCCAATGAAGTTGTAGGAGATACATATGCTGTGTTCCTGTGGCTCTTCCTAATAGACTTGGAAGTTGGGAAGTCGGACGGAGAGCCCGGGCCGAATGGCGAGCAAGCGGAAATGTCGGCCGCATCTGCGAACTGGCAGACTCGCAGTACGGCGTGAACTTTGCATATTTGCAGGTGGAAACGCAGACGCAGAGGAGCAATGGAAGGGTTTGCAAGTTGCGACAGAAGCGAAGCAGATTAGTTTCGCTTCGCCCGATGAACATGGAATGCATGCACGTGCGGACCCTGCGAATCGCATTGTACTCGGTGCGGTGACGTCGCTAGGCCGTGCCAAGTTCGTCTGGCCCGCAAAAAGCATCGTTGGCTTAGCCAGGCACCGTGGATAGATAGCGGCGCATACGGGCGAGTGTTCGCGTTTGACTTTTTGGACAGTCCGCTCTGTGGGAATACTCCGTATGGCTCCATGTAAGGAAGAAGTTGCAAGCAAACGGCGGCACCAGCGTTTGCTTAGAATCAGGTACACCTGCTGAGCGTCTCCACCATTGCGCTCGGTGGCAGGTGCAACCGTTGCACAGTTGCCTGACTGTTCAGTGTTGACATTACCGAAGTTGCGCATGATTGGCTCAATTGCACTTCTAAGTTGTTGGAATCTCTGGACTCTGGAGATCCCCCCAAAAAAAGAAAAAGACTCGTGCTTCAGACAGATCCTGGCCCTGGCATTTCGATCATCATCCGAGCATCATCAAAACAGACAGTTTACATGGTCGTACGTACAGCGGTGGCCCGAGGACCAGCATCGCACGATCATGATACAAGGTACATACATGTACATATGTACAAGGCGTGATAGGTATGGCGTTAGCTGACCTGATACCAGACGCTTTTCTGCATCTGCAAGTTGCAACGCGTTACGCGCTAGACAATCAACCCTGCATCCGGCTGGTGGACCAATCGATCAACCATAGCCCGCCGCTCTTGATGCTCATTGCTGGCTGCACCGAAATGGAACAATGCACCGCTGCACCGCCTGCGGTTCCGCCGGGATGATACTGTGGCTTGCCTCGCCGTCACCTCGAACCCTATGAAAGATGTAGCGATTGGTAGGTTTATGGAGGCGGTATTGCAGGCTGACTGGACCTCTATCAGAGCAAGTTGCCATCTGCCGCATCGTCAAATCGGTCCACACGTGCTGAAAATCGAAATGCTTCCAAACGTGTGAAATAATTCTCGGCCAACCATGGTCATTGTCACTCTTTCTCTCATCTTTCAATATGTACCGAAATCACTCGAGAGTTGAAGATTGAACCCAACATCTTCACCTCAAGTTCGCCCGCTGACGTCAGACCCTAGGTACTGTCTTTCGTAAATTACTGAGCCGCGCCGATTCGTGCAGCTTTCGTGTGGATTCCGATCCAAACGAACGATCTCTGCGGCGGTGCGGATACGAAGCCGCTTGGCGCAAAATCCATTAGGTAGTCAGCGAGAGCCATAGGTATGTACCTAGGTAGGCATACTGCAACCGTTGTGGCTCTTGGGTCCTGATACATACTGTCGATCTTGGACCCGGGCCGGGGGTTTATGACTCGCAACAAGAGGCAACAAGGGTTTGAAAGACGACGGACTGTTTCCTGGCGCCGTTCGGCCCGGTGCCAAGCCATAATGATGAAGGCCGACGGTACCTATCAGTCGATCCACTCACGATCCATTTTTTTCTTTCGTCCTTGACTCCTTGTAAGTTGTCAGGCACCTTCTAATGTTTTGACCTCTTTCGGAAACATGGTGGATTAATGGGGCCAGATAATGACATTATCTCAGCTGCCCCGTAGGCCACTTGGGGGAAAGAAGAAAATCGAAGAAAGTCGTCAGAATCTCCTACATACCTAGCTGCGACTGTTTTACCACTACACCGTGGTGATATGCCTTGAGGCTTGCACCTATGTATGTACCAAAGGCTGCGCAGTCATCTCAGGCTCTACTTACTCCGTACTGGCTGCATTGATTCAAAGGCGTAGGAGAGGAATTAACCCCTGCTTCGATGGATTCCAACGAGACGATCTAGAGAGATGATCGAGTGACAACGATGGCGATCTGCACGCTGATCCGTAATTGCTGGCGCCATCAATGATCAAGGTCCATTCTGCAATTCGAGGCATGTGAGAGCGCTTTCGCGCAGATGTCATCGAGAAGTGTCGATGATTACGGATATGAAGACAGGGCCCAGTGTGTCGATGCCGGCCACAGAATTGCCATGGACGATGGAGGACCAATTCCTTGAATCCTTGCACCAAGCCCTTACGCGCCCGCAGAACCAAAAACGCCTTGACTCAAAAAAATACCAAGTCATCGGTAGCGTATGCTATACCTACGTCGTCAACACACGAACCGGTTACCGACCGACCCGCCCCCCTCAGGCCTGACTCTTGAGGCAAATGTAATACGCAGCCGGATATTTCAAACCACAGCTACTCGGGGACACGTTTCTTGGTGTAGACCGCGCCGGTGACGGTGTCATAGCAGCTTGTCTTGGGCTTGTTCTCGAAGGCCAATGGGAGCAGGAGCATTTCTCTCCACCGATTCGGGATGCGCTTCATTCTTTGCGACATACATAGTATACGCCCCTCTGCAGTGCTCAACGGTTTCAACATCGGGTTTGAGCACAGCCCTGTAGGCTGCAGTGTGATCACGACTTCGTCCGATAAGTTAATAAATCAGTGCATAAAGCGTAACCCCGTCAAGACTTGACGTCGTCCCACCGTCTGTGTAGACCTCCCGGCCGGTGCCAGCCCACGGCTCTGCCTTTTAGAATTTAGAAAGACTCCCATCAACGAGTCAACGACTCATTAAGAAACGAGCTAAGGCCTGTGGTCCTGTCGCGCCATCACTACCTTTAAGACCGACGTGACTGTTAAATTGAAGAAGATCATAAGATGCAACAAAACTCATTACTGGCAACTGCTGGCGCCTACCAGGCTACCAAAGACTTTTACGGCCTATCAGGCAAAGTCAATGAGCAGTAAGACGAAGAAAACAGAAGGAACATCTAGCACAGGCATGAATATGGTTAGGGAGGAACATCGTGAATTTGATATAAATGCTTTCGCTACGTACTGTCTCTCAAGGATCCTCCCAAAAGGCGAGGATCATCTATCCATTAGAGCACATTTGACATGGTCAAAACAATGTGAATAACACGTCACAGAAATTAAGTCAATGCTCGCTCTCCCTCTCAAAGGCCGCCTTTCCGCTCCCCGAAAGAAAAGATCCTGCCATGCCAAAGAACCAGTTCACCCAGAATGAAAGTCATTGATGTTCGTCTTCAAGAACAAAAACCAGAGATGCAAGAATGTCGTTCGCTCGCTCAGATGCATATTAGATAGGGGAATCGCCGAAATAATGTACCTCACGAACTCCTCTTTTTGTGTGAGAAGAATCAAGGAAAAA
>SRPS01000408.1:0-13222 GCA_018360175.1 Claviceps arundinis | reverse complement strand
TTCATGCATAATTTGCATTGTCTCATATTATTTCCCCTTGCTCGTCCAACATACACTTGCAAAATAAACATCGAAAATCGTGACTTGATAACGTGCCATGATAAAGCAGGTACACCGTACATACAATGTGATTTACTGTAAGGTGGGTGTGCGGGTAAGCGGGCGTGCGGGTGTGTGGGAGTGTGGCGATCAAGCGCGCTAGCCAGATGAGGTAAGAGCCCACTTTTTCAAAAATTCTGTTGCAAAAACTTGCTTGGCGAATAGTTTTGCTCGTTAGGATTAGGTGTTTAGCTAATGGAATTTGCAATGGGTATTTCCGCGCTGTGTAAAATTTGGTAAAGTTTGGTTTTGGTAGTTTGGTCGTGGTAGCGGGGCCCGGAAACGTGGTCGATCCTGCGTTGTCACAGTGACTCTGTGATAGCGAACCTTTCGCTGCACCAGCATAATTATTCCTCTGCCCTGCGTCAGCACGCTACCCCATTGGAATTCCACGTCGAAGCGTTAGTTATCTGACCTTTGAGGCGCCTTCTTGTTGTGGAACGAGCCTTTTGAAGTACGACAACCTACTTTGATTGGGCCTCTTGTGCCATGAGTTCGCGTAAGTTTCTCTACATCTTGATACTTCAAACGACAGTATGATAACAGATGTGTAGTAAAGCAGTTTATCCGTAACGTTCGTGCGGCTAAGACGATTGCAGACGAGCGAGCCGTAATTCAGAAAGAGAGCGCTGCCATACGAGCAAGCTTTCGACAAGAAAGCCATGACCATGGCGTTCGGTGGGCGATTTAGTTCCAGAATTGATGTTCCCCTCTTTTGGAGAATACTGAAGTACTGACTTTTTGGATCAGACGTAACAATGTCGCGAAATTGCTTTACCTTTTCACTCTCGGTGAAAGAACCCATTTCGGCCAAATTGAATGCCTCAAATTGTTAGCTTCTCCTCGATTTGCTGATAAGCGTCTTGGCCATCTTGCAACAAGTCTACTGTTGGACGAGAACCAAGAAGTCCTGACATTAGTCACCAATTCTTTGAAAAAGTATGTTTGGTTTACGGGCAAGCCCTCAGACGCTACGAGGTATGAAAAATACTGACCTGCTATACCAAGTGACTTGAGCCATTCAAACCAATATATTGTTGGGCTTGCTCTCTGCACACTGGGCAACATTGCATCAATTGAAATGTCAAGGGACTTATTTCCTGAAATCGAGGCCCTGCTTGCGACATCGAATACATACATCAGACGAAAAGCAGCGCTTTGTGCGATGCGGATCTGCCGAAAGGTTCCCGACTTGCAAGAACACTTTCTGGAGAAAGCCGCGCATCTCTTGGCAGACAGAAACCACGGTGTCCTGCTTTGCGGCTTGACGCTAGTCACTAGCTTATGCGAGGCCGATGAAGAGGAGGGAGGCGACGAAGGTGTTGTGGAAAAGTTTAGGCCATACGTACCTGGTCTTGTAAAGACATTGAAGGGCCTATCGACGTCTGGTTACGCCCCCGAACACGACGTGACTGGAATCACAGACCCATTTCTTCAAGTTAAGATTCTTCGACTTCTCAGGGTGCTCGCCGTCGGGGATATGAACATCAGCGAACAGATCAATGATATCTTGGCGCAAGTCGCAACCAACACAGATTCATCGAAGAATGTCGGAAATTCAATCTTATATGAGGCAGTCCGGACTATTCTGGATATGGAAGCAGATTCTGGGCTCAGAGTCCTCGGTGTAAACATTCTTGGCAAATTCCTCACGAATCGTGACAACAATATCCGATATGTGGCTCTCAATACCTTGATCAAAGTGGTTGCCATTGAACCGAACGCTGTTCAACGACATCGAAACATTATATTGGAATGTTTGAGAGATCCTGATATCAGTATCAGAAGGCGTGCGCTTGACCTCAGTTTCACTCTCATCAACGAAAGTAATGTTCGCGTTCTCATTCGAGAACTTCTGGCCTTTTTGGAGGTTGCAGATCACGAATTTAAGTCAACGATGACAAGCCAGATCGGTATTGCTGCAGACAAATTTGCGCCAAATAAGAGGTGGCATTTTGATACAATGTTACGAGTCCTGTCGTTGGCGGGTAATCACGTAAGGGAACAGATCCTTTCCTCCTTTGTTCGCCTAATAGCGGCCACTTCAGAGCTTCAACATTATGCCGTGCGGAAATTATACACCAACCTCAAGAAAGACATTACACAGGAAAGTCTCACACAAGCAGGTGCTTGGTGTATTGGGGAATACGCCGATTTTCTTCTCAATGGTGCCCACGCTGAAGTGGAGGAACACATCCACGAAATCAGAGACCATGATGTCATTGACTTGCTAGCGATGATTCTGAACAGCAGTCATGCGAGTCAAGTTTCCACAGAATACATCATCAACGCTTTGATGAAGCTCACTACTCGCTTCTCAGACGCATCACAGGTGGAAAGAATAAGGCGTATCTTGCAAGATAATCGAACCAGCCTCGATGTTGAAGTACAGCAAAGAGCTTTTGAATATAGCAATCTTTTCTCATTCGATAACATTCGGCGTGGTGTTCTAGAGAAAATGCCACCACCACAAATTAAAGAGTCTTCTCGTGTACTTGGACCGCCGCCAAGCAAAAAGTCTAGGGCTACACATAGGAAATCTAAGGTGTTAAAACCCACTGAACAAGACCTGTTGAATCTCATGGACACACCGGTATCAGCGCCAAACAGCACCACACAAATCACAGCCTCGAACTTACTGGCAGACCTCCTCGGCGACGATGGGGCAAGGCCGTCACATGCCCAACAAGCGAATATCTCTTCTACAGTGGGCCTTGTCGGTTCCGCCACGGCCCAATCCGCCTTGTCTTCGTCAGCCTCTTCATCTGCGGACACGATCACTACAAATTTGACGGTGGCTCAGTCTGTTGAAGTTGGACTTGAGACATCCCACCACTGCTACTATGCGAACGATTTGAAACTAACAATTCAAATTCAGCGGAACACTCAGGGCGTCGTCCAGGCCATGGCAAAATTTTACAATACGTCTCTATCTCAGAGCCTGTCAGAAGTTGGCCTCCAGGCTGCAGTTCCAAAAAGTCAAAAACTTCAACTCCTCAGCATCTCTTCCACGGATTTAGGTCCCCGTGAAGACGCTACTCAGATGATGCGAGTTTCTGGGTGCAAAGGGGTAAGAGGAGCGCCCCTCCCGGCCCTTTCAAAAACACAGATCCTCGTCTTTGATTGTTGTTCTCATTACTCGTTGCCACTTGAATATTTTTCCTCTTGCATGGCAAAGCCTATCGTTGTACTGACAGCTTGTGATGATAGTCATTGCGATTACGTCTAAGAATAGGCTTTGTGCATCCTTCTGCCGGGCAGATCGTGGATCAGGTGAACTGGACTGAGCCTTGATAGATCAAGGCCTCTGAATCAATTTCGTCTACAGATACGCAAAGAAAAAAGCTCTACAAACTGCCTGCTTTCATGCATCAAGTCTGGAAGAATGTAGCTTCATGTGGTCAACATCATAAAGTCGAGACCAACGGTCACAGTAAATTCCCCAATTGGTCGTAGGAACCATGACTCATTTTCAAAACTGATGGCAGTGTACTCATAGCATCTTCTTATTGAATTGATAATACTCGAGACTTCCTGAGTCAGTCTCAAGTCCTGATGGAGTGAGGACTAAACGTATTTCATATCTTGTGGAGAGAACGCACATAAGAATTTGATCTGGCCTCCGGGACTGAAACTGCACCACCATGAACGACTGAGTGTGCTAGTTGCCAATATTCTCCTCTCCTCTCCCTTCCTTTTGCTTTATTGCACCATCTCTTCGTCAATGCTTTCTCATAACCTATGGATATCTTTGTGTCGGAATCGCTGACTACGAAATGTGACCGGTTATGTCACGCGTGCGTTTATCACGCACGCTCATTGGCTGCCGCCGTATCGGCCCGAAGATTCCAATTTCCTGCATGATGTGGCCTCGTTCTTCCCACTTTCCCTTCGCTCTCTTCTTTCTTAGACAGACACATATAACAGACATAAATGAATTCATAAGGACACCATATTGTAGATAAGCCAACTTTGCAATCGTGTCACGTCTCATAATATTATGTGTATTGTTCAACCTGTCAAACCAACACTTTGTATAGGAGAAGAATTGTGAATTGAAAGTTCGGACGGCGATCAAATGAGAAGACAGCGAATACTAAAGAGTAGAACATCCGACTTCACGACGTAGCGAAAATCAGTCATGTGAAGAAACAGCGTCTAGAGATGGAAGCTCGAGCCAGTGGAGCGTTGTCAATGTCGCTTATGCTTACTGTCGAAAGCCGCGCGTATCTCGCGCCTGTCGTGTCAAGGAGGCACAGCTGGGCTGTTGGGGCGGAGGTCTTCACACTCAAGGTATTCGTTGACGAGGTGGTGTACGGTCTCCGGGCCTTCAAGGCAGTGACGGCAGAACAGGACATCGACGTCGAACACATCGCGACGGCATAGAAACTTACGTAGTCCCATCTCTTTCGTGCGCATCTGGACGAGGGTTTTGGGAATGTCCCGGGAGATGGCTTCATAGGGGCCGGTGACTACTCTGAGGCACTGTGACTGTTGCTCGCTAGTGCCTTCACCTCTCATCGCGTGCCACGATCCGGCTCTGTATGCCATCGTGCTGAGTACAACCTGTGTGTACAGTAGGCGGGCTTCGCTTCTCGTAGAGGGTGACACCGTGTTGACGCCGCCAGCATCGTGAGGGGGAGCCGCTGCCGCCCTAGCTTGGCGAGTAATATGGCTTGGTGATGTCTCTATGAGCTTCCTATATTGCAAACTCCTAGAAGCCTGGCTGACTGAGCCGGTTGTTTCATGGTGGTACCGAGTCGGACTGAAGTTGTCTCCGCTTGTCGTTTGGGAGTGTAATGCATCAGCTCGCTCCTGTGGAAGGAATTTGAGGCTCGACTCCTGGGATCACTCTTGACGAACTGACCAGGCGAACTCGAGTCGCCCCCGCGTCTCTTCAGCATTTTCTCCGTAGGCGAAGATATTGGTGTCGTAGGAGAACCCAAGCGTGATTGTGTTTCCAGCTAGTTTGGGTTTCTCATGTAGCGGGGCCATGTACAGAAAAAAGAGGATGGGTGATATTGGGACCCTTGCGGTACCTCTGTCGTGAGGCGATTTTCGAAAATGGGTGCGCCTTCCTCACTGATGTGAAGCCTCGGGTCCACGCCGTCTCTCAGCAGGAGATGATTGCTTGTATCATAACGTGTAGAAGCCTTCTGTGACTCACCATGCCGAACGCTGCGGAGATGTCGAGTTGGAGCAATGACGCCATCCCGCGGTGGTGCCGCGTCGTTCGCACGGCTTCTGTCAGTGTTGCTAGAGCCAGCCCCGTCAACCTATTTTGCCTGTTACCCATTGAAGGTCCGGCAGGAAGCCTCACTCTTCCGCTGCAACTTTCAACTGCACACGGCACCACCACCGCCATCGCCGCTTCCAAGACCTTACCATATGTTCAATAACGAGATGGGTCGCCATGCTCCTGCACTTCGCTATAGTAGGCTGCTTTGTGTCCGATTTGATTTGTCACAGTTTTAAGTGAAGAGCTTCGTCCATGAGATATCGTTTCAAAAGCTTCGGCTTCACAGTGTCGAGCCCGATAATCAAGGGTGAGCGCGTGGCGATACCCTGAGGTTTCCGTACGGTGACTCGGACAATGCCGGTCCAGTTAGTCGCGGAAAGGAATTCAGGATCTCCGCCTCGTCTTGGTTCTGGGTAACCAGAGAATTCTTTGACGACCGCGAAATAGTCGTTTTTCTAGGATCGCTTTCGCTTCAAAGGCGGTTTTGATCCAGAATTCTCGGTGGGATCAGATCAGGGCGACGATTCTCCTTAGAAGTTGATGATCATGTCGCCACAGGCAATCGATGCGCCGCCACCGCGTGCTATAGATACTTTTGAGTTGATGACCTGATTGAAATTTCTCCAAGTATGCCAGTGGTGACGAGGCGGTCCCTTACTTGTGTCACGTCAATCGCGGTTCTCCTTCATCGCATCGGCAACCATGCAGCTGGTTGCCGCTCACAACGCCCCTAACGAACCATCCACCGACATTGCTCCATGAAAAACTGGGATCAGCCTTTTACACCTATACTACGGCAGCTCGGGCGTTGCCTTCGTCGCCGATTGGGAGTTCAGCATCTCCTATACGTAATGTCCCATTCGTAGGCCGGGCGGTGCGGCTCGGTTTGACGAGGTCATTGGTTTTCGGTGGCTATTATTTTCAATTTTGACGCGCATATGTCAAGCTGTTGCATTCTTGAAGGCTGCTCCGTGCGTGGACAACGCATTGGTGTCGCACGTAGGACAGCGATCTCAAGCTCGATTGTAGCAGCGATCGAATGAGTATCATCTACTCTCCAGGCTTCGAGACGCGCCAATCGATCCGCACTGCAACTCCGCAGCGGTCGCGATTTATTAGAGGCAGACAATACTGCCGAGAGGAAATAGGACTATGTGCCAGCCTGGATTGTACGCATCTCTCGAGCTGGCAGGGCCCACAACTAAAACAGCTCTCTAGCCAGACTTTGCTGGTCTTCTGTCCGGCGATAAAAAATAGCACGGGCTGAGAGGTGGAGTGCCGGAAGCTTTTGAATGCCCATTTCCAGTTATTCTTCTATGAAGCTGAAGCGGCCATCTTAAAATCGCAGGCCGCCTCTGGACCGTCCAGGCTATCAAATAGGTCTGAGGGCGGCAAGAGTGGTAACTCGTGGACTTGGTTGATTATATTACTCTATTCAGGATGTGAGCCTAATGTCTAGTACATCAATTATCTAAGCCGCACAGGAAAAACTCTAGTACAGGGGGGGAAACCCTATGCGCCACCATTCATCATCCTTCATGGATGATGGACTTCGTTGCAGCAGGAGTGACGATAGGGTTTAAAGAGCGTCCTCATTTGCTGCTAGGGCGGCTGTCGTGTCGAAAGGCATCGCGAGCGGCCTCCAAACCGTGAGGTGCGATGTTGATGTAAAATGGTGATGTTATAAAAGGAGTTGAAGAATTTGGAAGTACCTATTGAATAATCGGTCTTTCCTGAAGCACTCACTGTGTTTGAAAGATACGGAGCACATCACGTGAACTATGGTACACATAGGTACCTACCTATGTACCTATCTCTGAGACCCCACCCCCGGAATTCCAACTACATAATAACGTCAACTACCACTCGTCCTACTATGAAAACGCGACATCTCGACTGATACTGCAACACTTTGTCTGGCAAGGCATGCAAGTAAAGGAATTTTCCATTGTGTCTCGTTCTTCGTCTTACCTACGTCCAGCTTTGTGTAACTTCAAGCGCTGGTCCTGCGACGATGAATCAAGTCATGAATGGTGGCCGTATGCCTCTTGAAGAGTGGTTTTGGGAAATGCCAGCCTGTACTCGTTGGTGGACTGCAGCAACCATCTTGACGAGTGCTCTAGTACAGTGTCATTTGGTCACACCGTTCCAGTTGTTCTATAGCTTTCGGGCTGTCTTTGTCAAATCGCAGGTATGCCAAGAACGAGAACTTAGCAAGCACTAAGCACGCACACCGGGTTTGTGTACTGTAATCTGATTAGAGTATGATGACTGACCTCTGCAGTATTGGCGCCTCTTGAGCACGTTTCTTTATTTTGGACCTTTCTCGCTGGATCTACTTTTCCATATATATTTTCTTCAGAGATATGCTCGCCTTCTGGAGGAATCGTCTGGCCGGTCTTCAGCTCATTTTTCTTGGCTCCTGTGCTACGCCATGGCAAGCCTCGTTATCTTATCACCGTTAGTATCTATGCCATTCCTTGGCCAGCCTTTGTCTTCGACACTTGTCTATATCTGGTCTCGCCGAAATCCCGATACGAGACTTAGCTTCCTCGGCCTACTTGTCTTTAGTGCACCATATCTGCCCTGGGTACTTATGGCGTTCAGCTTATTCATGCACGGATCAGTTCCTCGGGACGAGATCTTGGGTATAGTAATTGGCCACATATGGTATTTCTTCACTGATGTGTACCCTCCTCTTCACAATGGATCACGGCCCCTTGATCCGCCTTCATGGTGGAGGAGACTATTCGAGGGTCAGGCAGTCGAAGAGTCGGGAAACATCTTCAATGACGATTTCATCGCTGCAGCTAGAGAGCACGGAGCAGCCAATCGTTTGTAACATCAAGCCTAATTTTTGAGTAAGTAGACTGCTTATAAAGTTACATACTCATGGGTGCGACTTTCTGAGTACAGAGCCCCCATTCGAGAACAAAAATACTTCAATTTTGGTGGAGAACCCTCCTATCTCTTGGTCACGAAAAAACGGGTTGGGTCGTCAATTGCGCTTTGTGTTTGAAAAATACCGAATTATAGGAACATCAATCCACGCTTTTTAACTCATCGAAATGAGCATTATTAGGAAGTCATAGTAGATGAAAAACTCAAGCTTCAACAATTTTCCGATCCATTGTCCCAGATGTGGAGATATTGGACGACGAAAACTGGTGAAAGCCTGGATTTTCGCACCTAGTTTCCCGTTCTCGAATTGGGGCCCTGTACTCGGAAAGTCGCACCCACGAGTACTCCGTATGTGCATGATTTTGTCAAGACCTTATCGTTCACGGAGGCGAGTGGGTCCACTGTATGGACCAGAGGTACCTATGACAACGTATATACCTATATACTACAGTTAACCCCCGTTAAAACGATCCGCCACAAAACGATATCCTCACTCTAACGATAAATTTGGGCCTGATTTTCTGAAATCCCATACAAATAACGATAACCCCCACCTGAACGATAACAATACGATTTTGCTCGAAAAATCACGTGATATCGTTATTTCGGGGTCATCGCGACACAATTTTTTGGCCCATTTCACACAATTCCTCACACAATATCTGCCTCAACCTCATCGCGACACAATTGTTTGGCTCATTCCAGCCATTCTTGACTTCTTTACCATCCAAACACCCCTTGTTAATACTTCTATGTGCGTATGTGGCACGTCACCAATCGTGTTAGGTACCTAAACCAGGTACCTAATGCACTGTTTGTGTGGAGTTACCCTAGAGCCTAAAGGACTCATAGCATTTGGTACATGATGAATAAAAGATGCAAAACGCGTCGGCTTTAATTTTGTAGATATTATATGAAGTCCTGTATTTTTCCTTTGTGTCTGAATGTACATACAACAACCCTGTGCGCGGGTGGAAGCTTAAAGGCGACTGGCACACACATGCAGTATCAATCATATGTGTCAATTTGAACACTTGACACTGCTCAGTGCTCACTGATGATGCCACATCAACTCGACGAGGTAGTGTTATGGGTGGGGCAGCATGCCAGATTAGTGGTCATGTGACAATACACGTGATAAAAATCAGATCACGTGAGAAACGTTAAAGCGATATTCCGATATAACGATGGGCTGGAGGCCATTTAGCCGATATCGTTTTAACGGGGGTTAAATGTACATTTAAGATTGGCCCGAAGCCGTCCATTGACCAACAAACGTGCGGTGTATCTTTTATTCCAAATGGGAGTTCATTCCGGGCTTTCCGAGAGAGCGTTGCCCCGGGGAACTGTGTCCTCCAGAATAATTCTCAGCCTCCTTCGTGCCTCGCCAAATTACAGTGGGAATTTAGATTTACAAAATTTGGAAGTGTTGAATGCGGTGTTGAAGCTCCCGAGTCGGCGAGTCCCCGACTCTCAGGAATTATGGGGCCATTTTGGCAAAAACAGTTCCCCGAGTAAACATGTCCTCACCAAGTCACACCAATTGCGTGAACTACGCCACGTGCAGAAATCTCTGTCTCTGTTTCCTGCTTTGCATAATTAGCTGTCTTGACGATATTATAGTCTGTTCTCAACTATGAAGGCATATTTATACGACAACTTACCGGTAAGGATGTGGTATACGAACGTCTAGTTACAAGGCTAATGGAAACAATAGGGCGACCAGCGACTACCCCACGATTCTGGCCGAGCTGTTGATGTCTCAACACTCGGCAGATTAGGTGTGATCTATTGTCACCTTCCGAACTTACTGGACGTAAATCAGCTAGCTACAGATCGAGGATACAAGAATCGAGACGAAATTATAGTTTCCCGGGAAACGATGGGCGAAGCTTTTGAGAACAAAGTAAGGATGTTCTTTTGTGAGCATCTGCACGAGGACGAAGAGATTCGCTATATCAAAGATGGACAAGGCTTCTTCGATGTAAGAAGCAAAGACGATGAGTGGGTTCGTATACGACTGGAAAAGGATGACTTGCTCATTCTGCCCGCTGGTATCTATCATCGATTCACCGTAGACGAAAACAATGTAAGCGCAGTTAATCTAGTAGCCCCCATACCTTGTAAGCCAGTGAAGCTCTATTGAAGGACGTTTGAGAACTAACTGCTGCTTGGATTGGCTCTGGCAGTTCGTACATGCATTGAGACTTTTCAAAGATGAACCAAAATGGACGCCATTGAATAGAAGTCAAGATTTGGAAACGAACCTATTTCGTTCACAATACATTAGCCAATACTTGGCTACTAGTAACTAAGTCGTGTCACAAGTGATCACTCCATCACTCAATAATGCACTTTTGTGTTAAAAAAATTGGTCGGGATATCGATTAGTTACTTGTTTTATCAGTGAATCTGCTCACCGATATGAACACATGAAGCCTTAGGCACTCTCCATAGTTATTGGTAGGCATATGCCATAGATGCTGGAGAAGGCTCGACGTATTGATCCCGATTCCCCACACCGGCCAGTTACCTTGAGCTACCTTGTTTAAGCACACCTAGGTATGACGGATAGCTAGGTAGTTCGCGTGGTTGTTTAATCATTCGCGTCCTCCCATTAACTCTTACTACTCCGTACTGTAGTCTGTCCCTATCCGGTCAGAAATTTCGCTCTTAGATGGAGAAGACGAAACATCGCGATGGGGCGATAGATCGCAGTGTCAACAATAACAATACTACCAAACCCAGACTTCAACTCCCATCGAGCTGCAATCCTCCTCCACACCACTCTCGCTCACCGCACCGACCACTTGTATGGATTGTACGTACCGATGAACTAAGCAGGCAGACATGTGACGATATTCAGATCACTAATAAATGGCATTAGATTTTTGGGGGAACTGGCCACATGGGTCGGTCTCTCGTCAAATATGCGCTTTCCCGAGGCGATCTTGTCACGTCGGTGGGTAAAGTTAACGAGACCGAAGCTAACGATATTGCGCCTGTTGACCAAAGTTTTCTTGGGTTGCTTTGTGATGTGCGCTGCCGCGAATCAGTACATCTCGTGATACAAAAAACACTTGACAAGTTTCGACGAATTGACGTCGTCGCCAATTGCTCTGGCTATGGCGTGATCGGCTCTTGCGAGGACCAAGACGAGCATGATTTACGAAACCAATATGAAACCAACTTCATGGGAACTCTCCATATCATTCATGCTACCCTTTCGTACTTCAGGCGACACAGTGGCGGGCGCTACCTAATCTTCAGCTCGACATCAGGAGCGCTCGGTGTGCCCGGACTAGGTCCGTACTGCGCCACCAAATACGCAGTTGAAGGGTTAATAGAAGCGATGCTCTATGAAACAGATTCATTCAATATTAAGGCCACGCTAATTGAGCCGGGTTTGGTAAGACGCGACGAGCCAGACACCGGCGGCAGCCAATTGCCCACATGGGGTCATTTTTCTATCAAGCCTCCGAGTGATGAGTATGCATGTGCAACATCGCCTGCTCTACACGCTCGGAGGATGGTGCAGTGGCTTGGAGATCGCCAGCCAACAAGTGCGGTGAAATGCGCCGAGCTAATATGGCAATTGGCCCACTGTTCATATCCGCCCCTGCGTTTGCTGCTGGGGAGCTACGCTATCGAAAGCATTCGCGATCGCATGCGATCCGTTACGGAAGAGCTAGAGGATTGGAAGCATCTGAATTTTGCGCCGGACAACGCTGATAGCCAACATGAGGATGAGGTACCTGTAACATAGTATGCCCTTATGGGCTAGATGTGATGATACTTTGAAAGCTTTCTTCTTGACGAAGCAGGAGAAGCGCAGGAGAAGCACAAGAAGTCCATATGATTTTTTTTGTGAAGCTAAAGCTAAGGGGACTAAGTTGTATTTTTTTAACCCCCCCCCCCCCGGAAAATAAAAATTTAAGGCCTGTAGCTGTTCCGTGGCGTGCCAAAAATGTGCTTTTGCGGGGGCACGTGCGGAACACCTAGGTCCTCAATGTTCACATTATTTTATTTGTTCACATTATTTTATTATCATCCACTCTCCAGTGGATAGATATAATTGATTACATTTGGAGGATGCCACAAAGCTAACCCTTGCAGAAGAAAATAGAGAGGAGAAAATGACGCGATTATCGCGATATACATTCCATGGAATCTTAGAACATAACATGTACATGGGCAGAGATTGCCAGTTGAAATTTACTAAGCCGTCAACAAGCCCGTTCAACGCTCATTTCATTTCAAATGATGCGGTGGGGGTCAAAGTCTCAGTATGCGGTAAGGGTAAGTGTATTACTAATATGTTATAACCTCCTACCTGATATTTATTTATCTACCGTTGCCGTATTATTTTATAAATAGACTTAGTTTTGAGCCTTGATGGGGGGCCCATTTTCAAGTCAGGAAGTAAAAAAAAAAGAAGGAAAGAAAGAAGAAGGTACGTTTGTATAAAAATCAAAAGCGAGGTCGCGAAGCTGTCGGCGTGTCGTGTGGAATAATTTTCATGATTTGCATGTTTCTGCTTGCTGTTCTTTATTATTAGTTGCATTCCCGTTCTGTTGGTTTCCTAGGCATCTGGAGAGATCGCATGAGACATCCGAAGTTCATTCAACACATCGGAGGCCAGTCTGGGCATTTGTATAAAAGAGTTGAGGGAGAGATAGGAAAGGAGGGAAGGAGTTAGGTTGGGGTGGGGTTCGCCGTCAGTCTTGTAGACCTTGTTTGTCAGATCTATCATTCTTCTCTTGTCTCCTCTTCGTGGGCTGAGAATCTGTTCTTTGTCCATCTTATTGACCTTTGTCTCCGGGTTTCCACCTTTGCGAAGTTGCCGCGAATGGTGGAGCCGCGACAATGACGAAGTATGATACGTTAGTCGTGGAGTATGGAAATACGCCTCAACGATTTTGCCAACTGCCTCAACGCTTTACCCGATTTGGAAGTGGAGGTAACTCCCTAACAAAATTGTTT
>SRPS01000407.1:0-13246 GCA_018360175.1 Claviceps arundinis | reverse complement strand
TACAAAATTGTATAGAGATACATAGGTGAAGAGAAGTATATCTACATACAAAAATATATGAAGAGATACATACATCCATTTTGGGTTTAGCTTGGTTATGCGTGTTCAATAAAGCAGATAGGCGTGTTTATGTACTCCAAAAATTGTTGCCGTTCGTGGATCACACCCTAGACGTGCCAACTTCCAAGTCAGTTGAAAACTTGAAGGCTGGCCAATGAACAGAACACATTCTTCCAAAGGTCCTTGTAACCAGAGCACATTTGAGCACTTGCTACCAAGATTTGATACTGTAGGGCTGCAAGTAGATTTCCGTTTCATGCACAATAGAGCATTCGTGCTCGCGGCTCACGTAGACTCAGTATAGAACCATATACGGAGTGTGTATATATCATCTATATAAACACGACAACAGGCCATCAACCCCGTTGCGCATCCCTTCTTCAAGTACGCAACATCGGTCCCATAAAATACAGCGCCACGATGATGGCGAGCGCGATATGAGTTACTCCGAACTCGCGGGTGCAATCCAACAAGAGCTCCCATTAGCCTTTAGATACATACGTGGTACATTCGATTGACGGTCCAGACTCCAGCCTGCTTTTCGTGGCCAAAAACCTAGGTAGGTAGGAAGGCTCCCAACCTATACGCAAAGAAGTCTCTGTGACTTTTCTGTTCTCGACGTGTTTTGTTATCGGATTACCGCACCCACTAGACGTAGGAGGTAGTGGGAGCCTTTTTAATTAAGATTGCACTCACGAGTTGTATGTACATACTCTGTACTTGTACAAAATCCCCCTGTCTCAGCTTACGCCCCCTACCCAGGCAAGACATGGCCCTTTTGCATCACATCTACGGATAGGTACGCACAGTGTAGTGCTCAATGCAGGGTTCCTTTGCTTAAGCAATGGAGGCTTCCACTGTCTGATATAAGTAAGTGCACGCCGGACGGGCCGACGGAATGCACAGCTGCAATGAAGTATATATTTATATTTTTCATGTTGGTGGCATGTCATGTATATGAAGTCTTTAAATCATGCTTAAGACTGGTATCACAAATTGCATGCCAAGACTATGCGTGACTACAATCGAGAGTCAACGAGTGATAAGCAATGGAGAATGGAGCACAAGCCATTATGTACAGAAAAGAGGCCCATATGGCGGCCGCACAACTCTTGAACAGGGAGGTATGTAGGTAATCAAAGCCCGTCGCGCATAGATTAAAACATGAGTTGGTATAGACAAACATAGGCAGGCAGGCAGGTATATGCACTTGGTACGTAAGCAGTGAACAATACAGCATCATGTCGACTCGAGCAAGCCGGGAGCCCCAAGCCCTTGCCTTGGCCGCTTTGCTACACTCGCCACCGTCTCCTCACCTTCAAGTTCCGGACTTTCCACTTGGTCTTGTTCGATTTGGTCTGTGTATCGTGGGGTTCGGGCCGCGGTTCTGTACCCATCATGACGGGACTTCCCTCACTGCTGCTCCCATCCGTACTGCTTGAGCTCGCGCCGTTTCCAGTATCGGTGCTTGTTCGGCCCAGGATGATGCCCAGGCTGCGGCTCGTGCCCTGCCCGGTCTGTTCCTGCATCAGTTCTCCCAGGTCATGACTGACGCGCTGCGCGTAGGCAAATGTGTAAAAGAGAGCGCCGTCTGTCAGTTCGGTGGTGGTCACGGGGAGTGGGATCATGGACAGGATGGGGATGTCGGCAAGTGTATAGCCCGAGAGAGGTGACGAGGATTGTGTGTGTGCGCCGTCGGATTCGGGAGACTCGGTCGTGCCGGCATAGGAGGTTAGGTGTGGCAGCAACCAGAATTGAGGATGCCGGGCCGGCAGGGTGTAATGCGGTAGGTTTTCGCGACCGAGGCGACCGTTGTGGTCGAAAACGCCATCGAGCTGACGCATTTGAGCGGACAAGCTGGGTTTGGCCGACAGTAACCTTTTCATTCGCCGTTCCAGACCCACTCTGCTGTTCTGTGCATCTGATTCGCCGGGGCTAGAGACTCGATTGTCAGCGGATTCGGCTTATTCCCTTACTTCCTGGCATTCGGCTCTTGAATGCGGCACGGCTTTTGGAAATTATGTCATAAAACCAGGGCGACCGGGCCATGGCAAACCCCGGTCTCAAGATGAAATTTACGGAGTATGCATCGCAAATCTGACGTACCACTTCAAAATCGTCATTATCATGGTCATGGACAAATTGTGCCACCGAATTCGTGAGCAGAGTCCCTGGATGACCTTTTGCGGAGACGACGCGCATTCGACGCCCGCCTCATCATCTTTCCCCGATGGTGATGGCGCTGCTGTTGCTTTTGCTATCGATGCCGGATGCGACGTGTCCAGCGTCTCGCACTTGGCTTGTAAGTCCGACATGGCAAGGACCGTGTCCGTCAGGATCGCGACGAGATGCTCAGCCTTGATCCATGATGCGCGTTCGGGGTATGGAAGCTGGGCCAGCTCGAGCAGCGAGAGAGTCTTGTACAAGACGTGGACCGTGGAGCGACATTGCTTTACCTCATGCAGAGCTCTGAGAACGGCGTCGCGCTTCTTCTGTGACGGCGTATTCAGGTCCCATAGAATATCGATTGTCTTGCCTCCGACGGCCAACAAGCCTATTATGGCCGTTGTAACCGATAGCTTCTCCTCGACCGCAGGCGAAGGCGATACCATGCTCGTGGTCATCCGGTGTGCTGGAAAATGTGTTCTTCTCGATCGCTACCTGCCACGCTTTCCCTCCACCGAGGACCGTAAATGTATCTTCGTCGTTCGTCGCCAAGTTATACTGGCGTCCAGGACCAGGCTCTGGTGATATGCTGTGTGCACCAAATCCGATGCGCATGCGTATCCCTGCTACCTACTCAAGCCGCGACACCCTGCGGAAAAGAATTCTTCCAACAGATGGTTGAAGGACTGGCTTGGCTTGGCGATAACGGATAGCGACGGTGGGGGAATAAAGAGTGTGTTCGATGATGTATGCCTCTGTGAAGCGTCCGCGCAAAGATAATGAGAAGTGGACAATTCAAGAATTATATGCACGATAAGGGTGTCAGGAAGAATTCGTATAAAAGTCAAAGTGACGTGAAGAGAAGTCGGAAGGGGGCCTAAGATGGGAAATACCAAACACGTGAAGGGCATAAATCGTCTCTCGTCGTGCTTCAAAGAGGATTGAGACAAAGCGGCTAAAACGGCACATCTGGGGACCAGGACCCGGATAGTCGGCAGTCGCCCCACTTTTTGGACCGCCCACGGCGCCCAAACCCCGAGCCACAATTCAAGATGCACACGTCGAACATGAAATTCTCAGAAGGCAGCTGCGTGATTGATAATGTGGGTGGGCCTTCAGATCGCGAGCTTTGCGGAGTAATAGGACACCCCTATTCTCGGATTGTTGACTCTGTCGTTATCTCGTCGCGGTGGGAGAGAGGGTGTCATCGTAGGCAGCCGGGCTTTGGGCATGACGGGGACGATGGGTACGGAGTCACGGACTCTCGGAGTCCATTCATGAATAGGAGGTACCTAACGTATCATGCACAGCGTGCAATCCACCTTCCCGGGTGAGGCTACGGAGCACCTAGGTAGGTACTGATGCACCAACCAATGTACACATGTACATACATTAGGTACATAGGTACATATGTATGTACCTATGCACCTACGTACGGAGCACAGAGCGCCGACTTCCTGCTTCGACTCTCGAGGGCTCGGCTAGAGTTGCCGACTCACGCAACCCACGTTCCATTGCTCCTTCCTCCTGGAATCCGCGCTACTTTCTGATTCTGCAACTTCTGCACCCGGATGGTCTTGTATGTACTTATATCTTGACGTCCGATCTGGGAGCATCAATTTGAAGGAAGATGCTCTGTAAGCCCATCAGCCGCAGGTTGTGTCTCGTCTCATGGCCAACTGTCGGCGATTACGTTTTGTAGACACACTCGCAGTCATCCCGTGTCTTTCCTGGCCCCACTCCTCATCCGTTCATCGAGAGGACGCCGGCCCGCGATCGTCGAATTGATGCACCCGCCGTAAGTCTCCAGCTCTGAGCCCCTGGCCCGCCGCCCAGCATAGGTACCTACCTATGTAGGTACTCCGTACGGAGAACACAAATAGATAAGTTTTGCTGGTAGGTCTGATGAGCGGCGGATAGCTGTTCGGTATTCGCCTCTTTCAAGTTTCGAGACGAAAGGGTCTTGTTTGGAGATGGTGCCAGGTTCCGGGGTCCGGGTGGCCCGTCACAATCGCTCGGCGTCAAAACTCGCGACTACTGTCTGCATGTTGAGTCGCACCGGTTTGCATAGGTATGTGACACCTTCCGCGGCCCGCGACGCCAAATGAAGTGCTCTCTTGAAGGGCACTACCTGTTATCGCAAGCCTCGCAGGATACATCTTGTGATTCTTATCGTTTCTCTCGCGCTTGAGGTCGTCTTCCAGGACGCGCGGCGCGAACAGATTGCAGAAGCAACCTCATAACATGGATGAAACAATATGGGAGAAGATCTGGAGCAGGTGTCTTCTCTCTGCTGTTGCTTTGGCACAGTGTACATGACTGGGAACACACCAAGCACATGCTCCAGAAAGTTGCGTTGGCCCTCGGCCTCGGACAGCCACGTACGCGACCTGGCAGCCCTGAAGCTCGCAATGGGCGCACGAACCTCGGCGGACTCATCTATGGCATGTGTATACGTATCGGGCGAACTCGGTGATGAACCTTGGAGGGGACAGCCTCTCCAGATACCGGTCCGCGGATGCCGCGTTTCTCTGGCCGACTGTATACAAGTGCGCCCGGTGGAGCTGATAGGCACGTCAAACACCTCGGAGGTAGGCATGCGCCATCATTCAAGGTCCTCTTGCAGGTTCCGCTGGTTAGGACTCAGGTACTATCTCGTGGGGAAAGCGTCGTGCTTACGCAGAAGCAAGGAGAGCGCGTGGGTTCTCTTTTCTCGATCTCCTGCTCCTGCTCCACCACCTCGCCATCCGTTGGTGGTGGTTGCGTCGTCGAATGCTGGGACTCGAGAGAAGCGAATTCCATATAAACGGTTGTTCCTTCGAATCTCTGTCAACCAGAACCACCAGTCATCTTGAAGTTGGAAAGTGCATGAGCATGTACATACATACCTAGGTAAGGAAAACAAATGACATTGGTGAGAGAGGGAGCATTGACGAGAAGGGCCTGGTAACAACAAAGATCCGCACATATGGAGTACAAGGCAGGTATGTAGGTACTTCCTCCTTTTCTCGTTTCGTTCCATTTTGCTTGTTTGTTGGCCCCAGCCCGGACCGGACCCTAGCCCGACAGCTCATGCACACGCCGGCAACACTCAAGAATCCAGGATCTTTTCGACACGGCTCGGTCCCAGACAAGACACCGGGCGATGCAGGGTGATACATATCATTCGACGTTGATCGATTCGCCGAGGAGATCTACATACATACATACCATGATTCGTATAAAGCCTATGTCTTGTGCCCCGTACCTACCTAGTCAAAAGGACACTGCTTGCTTCGCCTTCGTGAGGATGTCTCAGCGCCTCGATTCCCTTCTCATTCTTCCTCACCTCGCCGCGACGTAGTGATGAAGAGATGTCTCCCGTTTAGGCTACACACAGGAGCCAGCACTGAGCAGTCGCTTCTCGGCTGGTGCGCCTGGTTCGCTTGCGACGACGCTGCCCTTATAAGTTGTTGCAAGTTGGAACTTGGCCGTATGTGTATGGCTTTCACTACCCGGTCAGCATTCTTGTCCTTTCTGAGTCTCAGCTTGTCTCTTTTTATAGAGAAGCCGAGTGTCCGCGCCATTGACGATACTCCACAAGCACCCGATGTTGTCACAGCACGAAATGGAGAATCGGGATACCTAGGTAGGTCGGTGCTTCTACCCATTGTCGGAGCACAAAAAAAGCAAAAAAGACGGAAGAAGGAAGGGGAAAAAAAGGAAAACTGTTACTTGACTTTCATGAAGTGCCTTCTTGTAGTCCTCCTCCGATCGGTTTGCAGTCTATAACCAGTGGTGGTAGAAGTCGAGAGTGGTCGACAACCTTGAAAATTTATAGAGGACTACGCTCGCCTCTGTTGGCCGACGATGATGACTCTATGTGTAACATGAGCCATGTTTTGGGGGTGGAAGTGATATATTTCAGGTCAGAGCGCAACAGGTTATCGATCTTGGTCCCCTCAAGCATCTCCAACTCGTTGTCGACAAGAGCTTGTCCCGAATTCCCGACTCCACTCCCGACTCCTGAGTTGGTAGTTCTCCCTCTGAGTCTTTGGGGAGCATGTAGGACAATGTACGCGGGAAACCCGGCGGCTTTTCCACTCAAGATGTCAAGCCTAATAAGAGGGAATAAGAGGGTCACAGAGATGCAGCGCATGCTGCAGCCGTCTTCCTCACAGGTTTCGTCTAGTGAGGTGATGAATGTGGTTGACTTTTAACCTTGGCATGATCTAGGTACATATGTATATGTAACCTACTCCGTACAGAGCACATACGCAGACCGGGCTCTGAAACAAGGCAGGGATGTTCCCGCAGCCCGCTGCGGGCCGTGAGGGAATCAGGTACCACATGAATACATACATGCTACTATACCATACGTACATACAATGTACATATGTACCTACACAGGTACTCCGTATTGTAATGGGTGCATGCAGCATCCTGCATTCAGGCGGGATACAACTCCCAAAGACATACATACATGAATGCGCAAAACCACAGCAAAGCTTTTTAAAAACCACCGCAAAAAACTTTAGTTAGGGTTAGTGGTTAGTGGTTAGGATTAGGTGTTAGCCTATGGAATATTTTGCTGTGGTTTTTAAAAATCTTTGCTGTGGTTTTGCGCACTCTACACACATACCAAGACGTTCAATTGGTGAGTCGTGACCTCCCCTATTCGTCCTTTGAAGAAACGTCATTCCGACTCGAGTTTATAGTGTAATCCGTGCCACGTGTGATGATATAATATTGTATTAGAATGGAACGATATGATGTGGCTCTTGGCGTGAAAAAAGTACATAACAAAAAAACCGATACGTCGGCATGTAATCTCCGATACAGAGTATGCACCAGGATTCCCAGATACTTACCTAGCTATGTCGCTGCCGTTCTGTTTGATGCCGAACTTGTAATTATGGCAGGGAACCTCCACCTTGGTCCTTCCAGTAATTAACGCATGGGTTCAAGAACTTCCTGTTCCAACGGTGCTGCAGCCTGCCGCCATGTAGCATTGTTTCTTTCCCCGAGCTTCCACATATAACTTGGCATTTCGACATACATAACAATAACGAGCCGATGTGTCTCTGTCCCAGCGACACGAACAGGCCGGCACTGCTTCTTGCCGCGAGTCTTGAGGGCTGCGGCTAGGTATTGCGAGAACGAGTCATGACAGCTGAGAAAAGCGCCAAATACTTACACCTTGCAAGTTGCGCTGCAGGGCGCTGCAGGGCGCTATAGGATTGATTTGACGGGTTACACATGGAATATCAAGCGTAAGTCGAAGTGATACCAACCTCACGCAGCACGGAACTAAGGACTTTTCCCCGGGGGCCGCAATGGGGAACATTTGTTCAAGTGAGTTTGCGGCAACCGGTCCCAAAATAAATAAATGAAGAATCGAAGAAGAGTCGAAATGGAAGATTGATGGATGAGAAATGGCGGAGAAAAGGAAACCTTAACGACCTGAAGAAGTACGTATGGAGTCCTGCACACATACACACTTTTACCGTGTAAGGTTCGTTATCTTCACATTTTGTTCGGCCCGTTGACCTCACCATGCCCCCGAAACCTGGTCCTTGAGACGGCCCAGCCTTTTCCGCGGCTCGGTCAGAAAGACGATATTGGGCGGCATCGACTTCCAATGGGAATGGCGTGCGGACAAGTTGCAACTGCGCTTCCCCAGACAACGTCCACTTACGAGTCACAGTCTCACTGTTTTCCCCGACTCCAGTCTCCAGACTCTTATGACTGGCCGCTGTCTCGCAAGTTTCCGACTCGAACTCCCTCCTCTGCTATTCGCAAGCCGTGAAATCGGCAGGGCCCTGTTTCTTCTAGGATATAGCAATACAAGAACCCAATAAGTTGCCCTTTGCCAACTGGTTCATCTGGCTCACCGGCACAACGTGGCCGTCTTTAAGAGGAACCTTCAACCCACCTGCCCTCGCCTATCCGCTAAATTCTAATAAACACGATTGAAGGCTGAAGCTCACCAGCAGAGTACAAACGAAACGAATACTGTACTTCCCATTTCCAAGATGCAGTTCCGCAGTCTTCTTCTGGCCTCTGCATCAGCCGGCTTTGCCATTGCCGCTCCTGATCCGTCAATATCGGAACGAATTAATCTTCCGACCGCGAACTGGTGCGATAACGGATGGGGAGGCGACGGTTGGTGCGAGAAGCAGGGTTGGCATACTTACTGCGTAAGTGATGATTCTTTTCCCGCCATTCATGTACTTTGATCCTCATCTTCTCATCTTCTCCAATTAGTGCAGCTATCGCTACGCCACGAAAGGCGGTTTCGTCACATGGCGAGATGTTAAACAGCAAGGGGCAGACAAAGACGGCTACTTCGATTGCTACTACGATGGCACTATTATGTGCGCTTGAATTGGATGGTTTTTTTTTTTTTTTTACATACCGTATTACCTTCATTTTTTTTCCCCAACATCTCGGACTTCTCATCTCCCGGATTGCTGAGCTGAGCTGGAGCCCAGGATATCTTAGAGGGATTGTGGCAAGATTCTAAGGACTTGATATGGCCAATTCCCGAACTGGTGCAATGGTGGAACTCCGGGTGACAGCACTGGCGATAAGGGCTTTATTTACTGCGATTAGTTTGCACATTTGTTTCCGTGTATAGGCACTCTTTATTTCTTCATGGCCGCGCTCGTCATCTTCCAAAGTCCGGATTGCCGAGCTGGAAGGAACTAGAGAGGAGGTGGGTGGTTATCCTGATGCGGGACGTAGGGAAGAGGATCTTTCTTGCTTTCGGATTTAACCCCAAGGTACTACATTTTGGGATATGAGTAATTGGGATCGCTGCTGTTCTGTTTTGAGTCGCTGCATAAGTTCGAGGGCAGGGCACGTCCATCTTCCCAGGAGGTATGTATGTAAATAACATGAAGCGTTCGCTCGCGGTCAGGTGTCGACTGATGAGGACTCACGAAGTCACAAGTTAAAATGCAGTGACGCGAAGCTGTGCCAGTGCGCGCCAAAAATAGGCAAAACTGAAGGGGGTCTGCGACCCCCGGGGGCGCTGCCGCGGGCTGTCCTCGCTGCGCTCGTCTTGTCACGAACTCTGTTACTATCAATCACGGATCTCTCATTGAAGGCCATGAACTTCCCTCCATTTTCTATGAAGCCCCTTCATGCGTCACCGTAGATGTCCTCGCTGCTCGCATCCCTGTGCTCCTCATCATGGTCGATCCCTTGATTCTAATTCTCTGCGTTCATACCTGTGCGCATGGGCAGATTCATCACGTCTTGACCTTTCTTGCGCCTCTCGAGGTCAGCCAGCCGGTCCGCGTTGTGCGGCGTTGTGATGTCTTGCAGGTGGAAGGGGCAATCAAACATAATGCCGCCCAAACTTTTGACACGAGAGACCGCAACGTACGTAAGTCCCGGACTAAATTCCTTGCCCGAGATGTCCGCGACCGTCTTATCGAAAGTGCATCCTTGAGATTTGTGCACCGTGATCGCGTACGCCACGGTCAATGGAAACTGTGTGCGTGTGCAGGGCCTGCGCTTGTAAAAGAAGTCTCGACGAGAGCGGAAGATAGAGACGATCTTGTTGAGGCGCAGTCTTGCCTGCTCGTCGGAACCGAAATGCTGGGCGATGTGCGTGACCAAGGTGGCGTCTTCCACCACCTCCTCAACGGGCGGGCCTGTGTATGAGTCAAAGTGCAGCAGTACCGTCTTTCCAGGCAAAGTCAACGACGGTACTAATTGCCCCGTTCACAAGCCCATTGGCTGTCCAGAGATTCTCCGTCAATATAACCTTGGCTCCAACGCACAGGCTCAGCTGCTGTTGAAGATTGCCGGCATCCCGACTGGCGGCTGTGTTGCTTTCCCGGCCTGTTGAGGAGCAGGCAATGTTGATTATAGGCTTCTGGATCTTCTCCAGATGTTCCCGGTTGTAGTCGTTGACCTGGTCGTTGGTCCGATAGATGCGCAGCGCATCTTTAAAGCCAGTCACATCTGACGGCGGCAGGTGGTGCTGGATCCTTGTACAGAGAAGATGAAAGTGTTCTGGCGTCGGATTGCCATCTCTTAGCGCAGCTAGGGCGTCTCGAAAGGGTTTTTGACTATCACCCGCTTGCCTCACGACTTGCTTCGAGAAGAAAGATCGGTTAAACTTCTCGTACATCACTTGGGCATGGGCCTTTTTTACCCGCTCCGATGTAGTCTTCTTGAAGAGCGGTTGTCAAACACTGGCGGCAGCTGGGCAGTCTCCCAAAAGAAGGACACTCATGCCTCCAAAGTCCGTGTTCGGTGTCGCGCGAATCTGACGCAAGCGCTGATCATCGGAGCGGGTAGAAAAGGCCCATGCCCAAGTAATGTACGACAAGTTTAACCGATCTGTCTTCTTGAAGCAAGTCGTGAGGCAAGCGGGTGATAGTCAAAAACCCTTTCGAGACGCCCTAGCTGCGCTAAGAGATGGCAATCCGACGCCAGAACACTTTCATCTTCTCTTCTCCTCCGTTGCTGCCCTCACAGCTTGCGGAAAGTTCATTTTGGCGTGATAGCCAGTTAGGACAGATTGATTGATAGTGGAATTGGGATGGGCGGAGTGGGAGGAACCATCACGTTCGACGCGTCGGCCTTGTTGTTCATAAATGGAGTGATGCGAAGCTGTGCCAGTGCGCGCCAAAGTAGGGCAAAACCGAAGGGGTCTGCGACGCAAGCCACGTGGTGTGTATTCACGTGTGTCACGTGTGTGTTTACGTAGGTATTTCGGGCTTTCTCTGGAATTAAGGATGCTGACCAATGGGCAGAGGAGAAGTCAGGAAGACTCCACACCATACCCACAGGTACCTCCTAACATGTAGGTTAGGTAGGTACATACTCCGTACCTCCATTCATTACCTCCCTCACTGTGAGAAGTTAGCACTGGAAGCATGTTATGTAGCGGTTTTGCTCAGATGAGCTACAAGGATTCTTTCTTAGACTTCCTTTTTATCCGAACACACAGAAGAAGAAGCAACTCGCACGGGCGGCGCTGCACCCCACCCCCGACCCGGGCTCGATGTGGTCGCGGTCTACGTAGCAAGAACCAACAAGGGAAACAAGATCACACCCAGTATCGGACAGCAATAATACCTACCTATGTACCCACAGGCGACACAGGCCCGTAACGTGGTCGAGCAGCAAGGGGGCAAGGAATGCCCAAGACGGCAAGACCGTGCCAGAAGAAGCGACCGTTGGCGCTGGGTCGATGAGGTCGCAAAGCGGCCTCCTACCAGCCTGGCCCAGAGACCAGATAGATAGGTCTCAAACTTATTATGTACTACGGAGTACAACCTACATACGGTGAAGGAGAGTCTTTGACCACGACTCGCGAGTCACGATTTCTGCAGGGCCGTGGCCCGTAATTCCCTTTTAGGCTATATACGTACGGAGTACCTACGGAGTACTAATCCTCCGTGATTACGGGGTAGAGGCCGACTAGGTACCTAATGTACCTCCTATGTATGTACATATTCCGTAGGCTCCTAGGTATTAATAAAGAAGCATTCCCGCCCTCACCCACACGCGAACTTCGTTTTGCCACAGCAAATACATATAAATTGAACCTCATCAGCAACGTGAAAGAGAAACGAATATTCCTCATCGCCAAAATGCAATTCTTCACTCTTCTCCTGGCCTCCGCTTCCGTCGGCTTTGCCGTTGCCGCTCCCAACCCGGCAGCCTCTCCATCTACTGTCATGCATCCGCAATGGTGCAATAATGGATGGGCAGGCGACGGCTCCTGCGAGAAAGCGGGCCTCCACACTTACTGCGTAAGTTGTAACTTGTGTGCCTTTTTTATCTTGGGGGGCCGTGTTCTGTTTCACTTCCCGATCGCTCTTCGTCGTTATGCTCATCTTTGATGTTGAATGACCGAGACTACGGGATCTCCGATCTTGCTATGCCATGGCCATATGCACTTTGATACATACTAATTCGCTCCAATCAGTGCAATCTTTATGAGGGAGGCGAGTTCGTCACATGGCGGAATACTCAGCATCAATCGTCAGACGGAAATAACAACTGGTTCTGTCCTAACCAGGGCGTGATTTATTGTGCTTAGTTTACGCCTGGAGACGTTCCCGTTCTCTTAAATATGGATCCATATCCCGCGCTCGAGCTGGAGTATGTACATTATACATACATACCTATGTACATATTAGCTCAGGGAGCCTACGGAGTAGATGGGTGCTATCCTGTAGCTTCGGGACGAGGGGAGATGGATCAGATCAGTCCTCAGTTACTGTTAGTCGGCAGAGATGGCTGTGCTGTTTTGCATATGTATGCACATGTTTTGAGTCACTGCACAAAGCGAATGCTTCATCTTGAGATCCACGGGCGTAGTTTACACTGCAGTTCTCTCCCTACTCGAGAAAATGACTCAACGAGTGACGGCTTTAATCCTGTGAGACTGATCAAGTTCATTCTACTCTCCCTCACTGGCCGTCGGCCTTTGCCACCAAACCTGGAGGCTGTACAAGTCCAATAACAAAACCTACAGCCACCAGACTAGGGCTAGGACTGACTGAAAGTCCTCTTTTGAGTGTGTATGGATTTAAATTAGATGGAGACTTTAAGAAAAGAACCAACTACGGTGTCACAGTCTACAGATCAAGACATAGAATGAGGTAGAGTTGTTGTACATCCAAAGGTATTGATTGATTGAGAACCAGAAAAAATAGAGACAAAGGAGAATCCACCGTATACAATGATTGAGAACAACAAAATATCGACACAGGAAAACTCAGACCACCAAGTACAGTGTGAGCTTCCTTGCCCTATTTACAACTCCCCTTGATGGCAATTTTTAGCTCATCAATTTCTTCCTCCTTCACATTGAAACCCATCGAAAGAATCTTTGTTCCTTGCCCCATTTATAACTCTCCTTGATGGCAATTCTCAGCTCATCAATTTCTTCAAGTTCCTCCTTGACATTGAAACCCGTCAACAGAATGCCTGCGATTTCTCCTCCACAAATAATACTACAACCCAAACGAGGCTCGAGGGTTGTAGTTACCCGGAGTTGCGGCACAGT
>SRPS01000406.1:0-13278 GCA_018360175.1 Claviceps arundinis | reverse complement strand
TTGGCAGGACGGAAAGTGCGAAGCTCAGAATTGGAAAAAAACGAAAGGGCCCGGGACTTTTTTCTTCCGGCGCAGGAAAGTGCGAAAAAAACGAAAGGGCCCGGTTTTTCGTAAAACAGCGGATTAGGTTAGCGGCTCCGCAATTGTGCCAACCTTATTATAGATGAGCGATTCCAACAAGTTCAGCTTTACTAATAAAGCTTCGCTTTACTTCCTCATCTTTCAGTAATCGTTGTAAATTAGTTCAGCTTTACTAATGAAAACGACACCAATTCCTATTTTTCTTGGTTGGCGAAGGTGGCATTTGGTATGAATAAGTTCTCATGTCAAGCCATCCGAAGACGGAAGCTGTACGTAAATACAAAGGATGCGAAATTTAAAGGTTGACAGAGATGGAGACAACATGAAGGTCGCTCTCGAATAGCAATGATGGTAACGGTATCACAGACACGCTGCGGTCTCAAACAATGAGGCCGAAAACACAGCAGGGCATCGCCGCATCGCAAATGACGACAATGCTCGCCGCCGCAGCTCGCGTCTCAACATGAGCCCGACGCTCAAGAGTCAACAGACTCCTTCATCCTCGCTCTGCGTCAGCGTCTTAACCCCGATCAGGGCAGGAGCCCACAGCCGCCCCGACTGTCATCTTTTCCTTGAAGTAATTGGGCCAGCCATCGGGCTTGATGGGATAGTAGCCCTTTTTAGTACCAAAATTTATGCAGTCGTTCTCCCAACTCTGGCCGTCTAACTCATAGTCATCCCCTGCCACACACTAGAAAGAAGAGTATCAGTATCTATCTGTAGTGTCCTCTTCGAACGTGTCTGCGTCTTGCGCTTGAGTCGGAACATAATTTTGAGGCACTTACGCGTTTAGAATTGCCGTCATATGTGGCCTTTTATACAGCAAATGAAAGAACTGAGTCAGCATATCTCCTATTTAGTTTGCACCGTGTATACTAGGTATACAGCGTAGCGTGGCTTCAAGTTGCAGCTCATGATACATACCTGGCCTCTATAATTGGTGCAAACAAACTGAGTGAGCTCCGCGTTCTGAGTCCAAGTTCCCCCGGCACTCCATGTCCAGCAATCGCACTGATGATGGCTGTTTGCCGCCACAAGGGGCAGCAAGAGGGTCAAAAGACTGAAGGCGCGCATGATGATTGTAGTTCTCGAACGAGGATTGACAAGGTGGAAGAATGTACAAGTTGGCTGAAGACGGGATTTGGACGGACAGAAAAAGCGTAGAACGAATTGGAACGACTGGTCACGACTCACGACAATGAGCGCAGATGTTGTTCTTAAGAACGCGGGTCTCTCGGAGGATTTCGATGACTTCTCCCCCGCATAATTTGCCAGCATCGCAGATACGAACGTAGAGGTATCGTATAACCTACATACATACACATGGCACATAGGCACGCATTTTTTCGACTCCGAGTCTTCCGAATTAGCTTGACTTTTATTAGGTTGGGGTGGAGTTCTCCGAGTAGGTACCTCCTATCTACCTAGGTAGGTATGTACTCCGTATCTAATACCTGGGTCAGTAAGGTCCTTGATCTCACACACGGAGTACATACCTACAACTTAATGTACCTATGTCCTCTAATACCTATTGGTACCTAGATGCGAGTTCATTCATCGTCTCATCATGTCGCCTCATCAGTGATCACGGGTTTTCGCTCCCACTTCTGACTTCTGCCGGCCGCGCCGGTAGGATCTCAGATCTCATGAGTCATGAGCATTTGAGCCCCTTTTCTACAGCCCCTGCCGGCGGCCGCTAGCAATGGGGTTTGACCACGGCCTGAGCCTCGTGCCAACCATGCAGTCCCGGAACTTGGGGGCGCCCGCAAGGTCGATCGCTGTGGGAACAAGAAAGGGCAAGAACGGATGTGACTCGTGAGTCGTGACTCGTGAGGTAGGTATCGTGGATAGATATTCGACACAGAGCATAGTACCTACCTAGTTGATAGAGGGGGTAAGAGGACAGAACAATGTCTCAATAATCAGGGAGCTTCTCGATCAAATGACGATCAAGAATTTCAACGTAGAGGACGTACATTAGGTAACTATGTACCCTTGGATTCCGCTTGGAATCTCCGGGAAAAGGAGATGAAGCGGTGACCAGTAGCGAATCTAGCGATTACGAACGCATCCTCCGGCTAATTTCCGGAGCCGGCCGTCGTGAAGTTGTTGACTTCGGCAGTGCGGCACTAGGTACATGAGTCTGACGGCAAAATTGGTGGACAATAGAAGTACTCCGTACATGATCCACCAGTCACGTCAACTTTGCCTCACATCGAACATCACCCGTCGTTCTGGGCTCCGCGAGCATCGGAAGACACTTTTATTCCAAAACGCGATAACGCGAAGGGATGGAATGAAGAACGCTCTTCGCCGCAGTCTCACTCGGTACAATAATGGAGGGCGGGGGGTTGTGGCGAGCCGCGAGCCTCTGGACCGCCGATTGGATCATTTCTCCAGCCGCTCGTCCTCAACACAAGAGTAAGGAAAGACTTGAGTCCTACGTCCGAGGCCGAGATAGTTAATCCATAGAGAATTTCGATCGAAGAGACATCGTCAAACGAGAGTCTTGACTCTTGACTCTTGACATACCGGGAATACATATCCTTCGCCACACGCGGAAGTTGTAGGTTCCAGTCCGTGGGATTTCTCTTGCGAGTTGCGAAGAATCGAATAGCAACTTTCCACTACCTTGTTGGGAATCGCTTAATCAAAGACTCGATTCGGAACGTGAGACTGCCAAGGGGCGTTCATCAGACTGACTCCTCTTTGACTCAAGTCTCAAGATGGAGAGCAAATTCGCCGATGTGAATGCTGGTTCGGTAACAGTGTAAAAACTCACAAGCGCAGACCATCCGCGCATCGGCAACCTTCAACGACTTCAGCACCATCCTTCCGCACCCAGTGATTCGAAGTCGCATCGCGCGACCCAAACTCAGTCAGGACTCAGGCCATCAGTGCAGTCATCCGATCCTCAATACCTAACTCAGAACTGTAATCTATGAACCTATCTATAGATATATAGAGCAGTATGTAGAGCAACAGAACGAGTGGCGAAGGTTCCGCAGGAGAACCGAATAAGAGCAAGACCACAATTCAACAGGACATAACAGTGAGACTACATGAACCTCAAGACTCTCGAGGACACGGGACAATTGTGGCAGCTCTATGGAGTATTGGGAATCTTTCACACCCCCGTTGATTCGGCTGCCGCTCCGTGTCAGGCATGACGACAAAAAGGAGGCTGTTGAACCAAATTTGATGAGTTCATTGTGCCGTTGATGCGTTGTGCGAAGCCGAGTCCAATGCCTCATGAACCGTGAGGAACTGATTGGCGCATGGGCGGGGTAACAGCCAATAAGTACCTCAGACCTGGTAATATATACATACCTACGAGCTACAGCGTGCGGTGAAAGGTAGGTACTCGGTACAGTGTGTGACGTTCCCTACGAATAATCTGACGAGAGCAAGGTCTTAGGTAGGTTACAACTCCGAGTACATACGGTGTCACCGTGTACCTAGGTACCTGTCCGGTTCGCGACCACGACCCCATCCGTCACCGACCGCGTCGTGTTCAAACTTCACAGGCTCTGGCTCCAGCACCGTTCTTGCACCGCTCTTGCGCTGGCTCTTCGATTTGTATTCTTAAGAAATAATGTCTTCGTCGTGTGCCTTCGGGCTCAAGCCCACGATGGCTGATCTTAATCGGTCTGGCCGCCACACTTACGCGACCGCGGTCAAGAAACGCAATCGCGCGTTAGTCCTCTTCACCAAAGTGAGTTTTCGTAGAAGCACCTGAGAGTGTTTGAAGGAGGTATCTCTCTGGCTTCTAACACCTTGAGAAACAGGCCATGAGATGCTGTCCATGCGCCAGGGGCGCCAAACGGGACAGATGCACCTGCAAAAACTTTGATAGGGTCGTTGCCGAAGGGCGCTCGATTTTCAGAGAAGCCATGTATACTTGCCATTGCGACGTTGGTAAGGCGTTCAGCAAGTGCGACAACGCTCAACATATCGAGGCCTTGAAGTCACGATCTGCAATGTATGAGGCTTTGGGTAAACTCGACCGTGCCAAGAAGGACGCCGAATGGATGCTGGAACTGGCTCCTCGGCTCCCAGATGTGAGCAATCCCGTCGAAGCCTTTGGGAGCCTGCACCTCTTCGCTGACTATTTGCGACTCTAGGGATATCTTCGTCTGGGGAATATTGCGCGGCTGGAAAAGAATGACGAGTATGCCTGGAAGATGTATACGGCTGGAATCGAGGCCATTCAGGAGACGACCGTAGGCTCCTCGCCCAAATTGCAGGTGAGACTTGGCCACAGGTTAATCATGACGCGGCCGCGTTTGGTGTCTAACGAATTCGCGTTTCAGAAACTTTTTGATGCCCGCAAACCCCTATACCAGCGCTACTTTAAATGTGATCCGCTATCGCTGCCCACCGAGATTGTCGCGCACATCTTCTCGTACCTAGAATTTACTCAACTTCTGTGCGTTGAATCCTTTCTTTTGTTTCGTATCCAGCACCCACTCGTTTTAAAAATGAGAAACGTTGGCTGATTCTACAGTGGTACAGCTTCTGTCTGCGCGTTTGCAAGAGATGGAGACGTACGCTCACGAGTCCTGTGCATTGCCAGCTATGGAGGACCATGATATTTACCGATAGGCTCAATAAGGCGGCGATAAGTCTCGACGATATCAAATGGATACTTTCCTTGGCAGGACATGGAGGTGCCAGAAAGATCAAGATAGCGAGCCGCTCGGCATGCAGTCAATCAACATTGACGCTGCTGCTCAAAGAATCATCCAGTCTGGAGCATTTGGAAATTTGGAACCTAATCAACCTCTCTCTTCCTTCGAATGAGAATAAATGGAATCATCTCAAGTATGTTTCGTTTACGACCTCTGCCCAAAATGCAGTAGACGGCCCCGGGGGATTTCCGCGGACATTCCTCCAAAATGCTGCTAGCACTTTGGAGCATCTCAACTTCGTGGGAATTCCGAAGCAGTGGTACGACAGTGTTCAATCGATACCTCATTTTACCAATCTGAAGACTCTGCGAATCGGCGATCACGAAAAGGTTCAACTCGAACCTTGGGATATGCCCTCTTCTGATGAGGAGTATGACAGGGAGATATTCCCATTCCCTATCGTATGTCTACCCCGCGCAAATAGCCTTTGAGAATTCTTTTTCTTCTTTTTTCCTTCTTTATTTTTCCCCGTCTCCCTTTTATCCCCTTCTTCTCTTTCTCTCGCTTTCCTCTCAAGCTTCTTGTTGCTGCGTGTAGAGGCCGAGGGGCGCGCGCGTAAGAGCGGGAAACTGACCCATGGAGCCGTATTAGTTTTTTCTCTCCGTTGCTTTTCCAAACCTCGAACAGCTTTGGATTGGCCCTGACGTACCATACCTGGGAGCTGAGCTTGTAAAAACTTGGCGAGATAAATGGGAAGAAGTATGGCCACACTTGAAGGTACTCATATTCAACCCACGCACTTCTACTGTCACTACAGGATACGAAGCCTATAGACAGGATTCGCGTGTGACGATACGGTACCTGACGTGTCTCAACTCACTTGAACATATTTCTCTTGAATTCGAGTATGAGTGCGAAGACGAGTTCGACGACGAGTTCGACGACGAGTTCGACGACGAGGGCTGGCCTTGCATGTTCAGCAACTGTGATGATGACTTATTCCCTGATCTCGACGTTACCCAGCATTCAGAATTTAAACACCTGCGCTCATTCAGATCGTCAACGATGGGCCTCTCCCCCCTCGGAGCTCGGAACATGCTACACAACGCAATCAAGGCTGGGCAATTAACATCCTTTGACATTGTCTTCCCTCTAGAAGAAGACGCAGAAGTTCTGAGTATTTATCATCTGGATGAATACGAATGGCTCCGCGGTATACCTTCAATCCATACATTGGGATGCTATCGATTCGACTTGTCGTCTTGTTCCGATTTTGATGACGACGAGGATTTGCTGCTGCCACAATTCCTGGCCACGTTTCCCAACCTGCGGACTTTGAGCCTGAATCCTCTATCGGATTCGCCAACAGCCGAGTTTGCGAGAGAGTTGCTTGTGATTCTGAGGGTCACGCATCTCAAGACCATATACTTACACACGCCATTATACTGCGAAGACGAACTCATGGAATCGGTGAGGCAGGCAGCACGAGACCGGGGCGTGAAATTAGTCACAGGGAGACAGGAACAGCAATGGCCGGTGCCGCTCAGGGTATAGGCGACACTGGATACGCGTAAGTGTATAATTTACGTCAATCGTGTGTGCTTGTATGTACGCCTTTTCGAACTCAATAAAAAGCCTGAGGTTGTTCTTTTTGGGATGGCATTTGCCCTCTTTTCCACAGAGGCCTGGAGGCATCCGCAGATAGGGTCATGAGCCGAGAAATAATCTCGTGCGAGACGAGATTGCCTTTCAATGCCGCCTGCTTGTCTAATAGGACCAAACTTCTAAAAAAACATTACATGGATCACTTTCTCTGCGTTGTTTGCCTGTTTCTTTCTGGGGCGCGGGGTGGGAGTATTCATCACTTGAAGGGCTACCAATGGCTCCGCGGTACTTCGTCGATTCATGCGTTGAGATGCTATAGCCTATAATTTCAACTTGCGGTTGATATTTAGACACGATGGGGGCCCTCTTCATGCCGCGAGTCCTGGCCACATTTCCCAACCTGGGGCCGCTGAGTATTGCCCCTGGCGGCTATTCCCGAATCCCAACATACTTCGTCGTAGGTACTGGCCTGTGGTCCATCCTCGTCCAGGAGAAATTTCACGAGTCAAATCGTATGTGCTCACTGGATTTTGTATTCTCCCCTCCTCTAGATAATTTTCCCTACGTTGTGCCTCTGCCTGTCTTTTAGAAATTAGGGGCCTATTTCCAGCCTTGAGTCATGCATGAAGTGCCCAATATGTAACAATATTTGAAAAATAGAATCGCTTCTCTTTGCTGACACAACCCCCTTCGGTCGCCCTGAAACGTCTTGTACAGCCTCACGATGGTCGACTCTCGGCAAGCTGTAGGTAATGGCCAATTCGACCACCTTTTCCCCGACACAACATCTCGAACACGGGACTGCTACAACCCAGGTCACTACGCCTGCGACTAAAGCCTCCGCCCTGTTTCGATTGAGCGCCTTATGACTCTAGTGGTATCGGCCACTGCTCTGGCCCTTTATCGACATGACTTGGTCTTAATATTTGCACGCCCTTGAACTGTGCCGCCTCCTTCACCCTTCTCATGGCGTAGCTATCGTCTCTGAAGAACGTTGTGCAGATGGTCTTGAGACGCGTGACACTCATAATCGCAAGGATCACACTCGCAAACTCGTTCTCGTAATAACTGTGATATCCGCCATCAAGCCTCAACGTCCGCAGGTTGGGAAACGTGGCCAGAAATTGCGGTAGCGGCAGATCTTCGTCATTTCTCGGGTCAAGTCGAAAGCTGAAGCCATAGCATCCCAGCGTATGAATACTGGGAGCCCCGCGGAGCCAGTCGTAGCCTTTCAAATGCCGAACACACAAATCTTCATGAGGCAGTTCTTCGCTGCGTTCACGCCCGGGAAACACAATGTCAAACGATGTCAATTGTCTGTTTTCGACTGAGTTGGAGAGCAATGTTCGAGCTCTGTCAGGCAAGATCCACATGCCGCCATCTGATCTCACGGAACGCAGATTTCGAAACTCCGAATGAAGGATCACGTCGGAGTCGGAGAGTTTGTCGTGATTGTTACCAAAAATGTCGCGGAATTCATGACAGTCAGGGATGATGTTGAAAAATAGTAAATGTAATAATAAGTTGCCGCGATTGAGGCACATCAGATATCGTAGTCCTGAAAATGGTACTTCGTCATAATCTTCAACTACAGATGCGTCGAAAACAAGCACTTTGAGGTGTGGCCATACACCCTCCCATTTGTCTCGCGAATGCGCCACGGGTCCCCGGTCCAGGTTTGGTACATCCGGGCCGATCCAGAGCTGTTCTATTCGTGGAAAGGCGATCGATAATGGAAACTGTAAGAGCTCAATGAGTTAGAATCCCGATCTCACGCACGCCCGCTAACTCTCTACATGTACAAAAAGACAGAGAGGGGAGTGCAAAGAGCAAGGCAGAAGAGTATCATTCTCACCAATTCTCTCAAATCAAAACTCAGGGGAGACTGTCACTGACCAAAGAAAACGGGGTTCTCGTATCGCTCCAACCACCTATATGCAAGTACTTTAATTTGGGAAGATGGGGAATCAATGGCTCGCTGCTGTACCATTGCACCGGAACTCCCGTAAAGGCAAGATGCTCCAAGGAGCTAGCGGCATTTTGGAGGAATCCATAAGGGAACTGCCCGGGAGGGTCTACTGCAGTTGGATCGAAGAAACTTTTATAGTCATCGATGGAGACCTGCCTAAGTTGGTTCCATATCTTCTCCTTGGAAGGAAGCGAGAAGTAAAATAGGTCCCAAAATTCTAAAACCTCCAGGTGGGTGATGCTTTGAGTAGCAGCGTCAAGTCTGCCTGAGTGAGATCGCGGCCTGATAGTCTCACGAGCTTCCTCAAGCCCCCATCTCCAGCCCAAGATAATATCCTTTTCAGCAGTTCAGGCCGTGACTTCCGGTTCTTTGGATACGTGCGAAGTTCCGGAAATGACATGTTCCTCCATAATCGGCCGTACAGGGGACTCGTGAGCGTGCGCATCCATTGCTTGCAAACGCGCAGACAGACACTGTACCATGTACGGTATCAGCCAACCATTTTGACAATGAGCCAGTGCATACGGACATGGGAATCAACAAACACGATTTCAAACCATTCCAGGTACGAGAAGATGTGCGTGACGAGCTCGGCGGGCAGGTGTAGTGGATCTTGTCTAAAGAAGCGCCAGTTGAGAGACTTCCTTGCATCGTAAAGTTGCTGAGTCGCGAGTGATTAGACATCAATGATCAACTTGGGCCAATGACCGTACCGACTACCATCTCACCTGTGACTTGGGTGGCGAGACTACGGAACCCTTTTTGAGTGCCTCGATCCCTGCCGTATATATCTTCCACGCATACTCGTCGCGCTTCTTCAGCTGTGCGATTTTCTCCGCACAAAGATATCCCTACGGTCGGTCGGGTCTGATTAGGGAACAGGCGCAGGCCACAAATGACTCAGACATGATTTCTTACATCTGGGAGTTGAGGAGCCAGCTCCAGAATCCATTCGGCGTCCGCCATAGCGTGGTCGAGTTTACCCAGAGCCTCTGACGTTGAAGCCCGACATTTCAGGGCCTGGATGTGGTACCCGTTGTCGCACTTGCTGAATATCTTGCAAACATAGCAATGACAAGTATACATTGCTTCTCGGAAAATCGAACCGCCTTCGGCAGCTACCTTTTCAAAGTCTTTACCCATGCATCTATCTCGTTTGACGCCTCTCGCGCAGGGACAGCTTAGCATGGCCTTTTTTTAAGGAGCGCGAAAATGTCAGGCTGGTAGCTTTTTCACGCAACCGTCGGGCGCTGCCGCGAAGACTCACCTGGGTGAAAAGTACGAAGGCACGCATGTATTCCTCGGTCGCGTAAAAGTGGCGACCAGACTCGATCAGAGCAGCCATGGGCTCGGGATCCAAGACATGAGATAAAGACATGTTGTGGTGGGAAGTTGCGCGAGCCCGCGCCTGAGAACATGTAACGTGATCGTGGGCGAAAAGATTGAATGTGAATGTTCGAACTTCCAACTTCCTTCTAGCCTCCAGGATCTATGGATCCACCCGACCCCACCCCCTTTACGCGTTTGACGCGCCGCAAGAGTCAGAGACTCAAGAGTCAAGACTCAAGACTCAAGACATCACCAACTTCATTCCGCCCCGGCGAACCGATCACCGAGCTCGCCGTATCTTTCCGCACTAAATCAACATTCAGTTGAAACAAGGCTCCTATCCAAGTTTCATGACTCACAAACCGCTCATTGACCCTCATGCAGATCCTTTCCTCAAAGCCGGTCCGTGTTTTCAATTTTGGAGAGACGAACTGGGCACCGGGACCAGCTTCCCTCGCCGCCACATTCGCCCCCATCTTTGACTTGTACCAATAACCTATGTCCGAATCGACCACACTTGCTGCCGACGCAACTATCGAGTCCCCAAAAATCAAATTACAGCGCCTGCAACGTCGCCGTTCTACTTCGAATGAGCTCCTATTACTGCTCCAGGGGAATCGGCCAGATCGGTGGCTCAGGCCCCCGGAACATTGTAAGACCCATGCTTCGCTTCACCTTATTGAACTCTTGCCATCGGAGATCCATCGTGTAGATGGTCTTGATATGAGTGACTTTTAAAATCTCATGGACCAGCTTCGTAAGCTCGGCGCATCCGTAATGCTTGGAAAAGATTGTCAATTTCCGCAGGTTGGGAAACGTGGCCAGAAATTGCGGCAGTAGCCGGCTCTCTTCGTCTTCGGAATCGGACGAGAATAGGAAATCGTGGCATCCCAGAGTGTGAATTGTAGGATTGCCGCGCAACCAGTCGTAGCCTTTTAAATGGCGAACACTATCGTCTGCAGTCAAGCGCCCATTGATGTCTTTCATGGGGAATACAATGTCGAATGAAGTCAATTTTTCATTATAAATGGCGTTGGAGAGCAACGTTCGAGCTCTGTCAGGCGAAATCCACATTCTCTGTGACCTCAGGGAACGCAAATTCCGCAATTGCAGTTGCGGGAAAACGCTTGAATTGATGAGTAGATCATAATTGCCACCGAAGATGTCAGGATGTTGTTCGGAATTGCGAGGATAGCCGAGATTGAAATGAATATGTCGAATTGAGTTCAGAGATGCCAGATATCGAAGGGTTGAATGTGTTCCTGCTTCGTCTAATGCTGGTAATTTGTACGACTCGAACACGAGGACCTTGAGATGTGGCCAGATGGTTTGCAATCTATTTCGCCAAATTACCACGGGTTCCATACGCAGTTCTGATAGTGCAGCGAAAGAAAGCTGTTCCAGCCTTGGAAAGGCGATGGAGAGAGGGTACTAAAGGACTCAACGAGTTAGATTCTCACAGTCACCTGAGCTCACCGACCACAAAGATGTGGCGACAAACAAGAAGAAGAGGGAAAGGGCTAGAAAAGCGGGAGAATGAGCTTTTCCCTCGATGCCCTTAGGACCGGGAAGAGGAGGGGTGGCACAAACTATGAAAAATGGTGTTTTTTTATCTAGCCAATCGCGCATTCGCAAACTCTTCAGGTTGGGAAGAAAGGGCATTGATAGCACGCTGTTGCCCCATTCCTTTGGAATTGACACGAGGGTGAGATGCTCCAGAGTGCTGGCCGTATTTTGGAGGAACATTTCCGGGAATCCCCCCGGAAGGTCTACTGGGCTTTCGTGGAAACGTCCCTCAATGGAGACGTTCCTGAGTCTGTCCCATTTCTTCTTATTCGAAGGAAGCGTCAGTGATCCGTTTGCCAGATGGATATCCAAATACTCCAGGCGGGGTGATGCTTCGAGTAGCAGCGTCAACGCCGATTGAGTGAGCAACGTATTCTTCGGTATTACGATTTTCCTCGCACCTCCATTTCCTGCCCAGAGTAGCATCTTTCTCAACAGGTCGATGCGTGGCATCTGCTTCTGGTTACCTGTGAATGTCATGATTCTCCATAATTGGCCATGCAGGGGGCTCGTGAGCGTGCGTTCCCATTGCTTGCAAACTTGAAAACAGACACTTTACCATCCACGGCATCAGCCAGATCACTTTTACAACAAGCCAATGCTCAAAACAAAAAGGAAAACGGGGCAGGGATCAACGCACAGAATATTCTTCAAATTCAGGTACGAGAAGATGTGCGTGACAAGCTCGGCGGGCAGGCAAAATGGATCTCGTTTCAATGAGAACCGCTGCAAGGGTTTCCGGGCATCGTAAAGTTTCTGAGCTCCAACTTGTCAGACATCGAGCATGACCGCATCGTGATGAACATTGGGTAAGATCATGGCTTCTCACCTGCAATTTGGCCGACGAACCCGCGGCGGTCTCCTTGTTTGCCTCAATTCCAGCTGTATATATCTTCCAGGCATATTCATATTTACATAGCAGCCGTGCGATTCTCCCCATTCGGAGATATCCCTGGACTCGAGTCTGGTCAGTCAAGGGAATATGCCTCGAAAGGCTGATGTTGGACTGCCTACATCTGGGAGTTGGGGAGCCATTTCCAGCATCCATTCGGCGTACCACATAGCCTGGAAGAGTTCACCCAAGGCCTCGAACGTGGTCGCTTGGAAATCCAAGGCCTGGAAATGGTGGAAATTGTCGCATTTGCTGTACTTTTCGCCGACAAAGCAAAAGCAACGCATGGCTTGTCTGTAGATTGAGCCCTCCCTGGCAGCGACCCGCTCATACGTTTTGCAACAGCATCTGGGTCGGCTTTGTTTAACACCTCTTGCGCAGGGGCAGATTTTCATGGCCTGTATTATAAGAAAAGGGACATGTCAACAAGATGACTTCTCTGTTCTCTGAACGGTACTGCGACGACAACTCACCTTGTTGAAGAATTGTGACGCTTGCCTGTATCTCTTGGCCGCGAAAGAGTGGCGGCCCGACTCGATTAGATCAGCCATCGTGGGCTCAGGCTTCTTCGAGGCACGGGATGAAGGCATGATTTGTGGAAAAAATTGTAGGAGCCCGGCGCAGTTAACGGACGATATGTACGGAGTACTACCTTCGTGATCGTGGGTGAAAAATGAAGAGATGTTCGCGATGCGCAGCAGCCATGGCGCCACAAGACCCCTCCTTCCGCGTTACACAGGTTGCAACTTGCAAGAGTCGAGATCGAGACATCACCAACTCCATTCCGCCCCGACGGCCCAATCACCGAGCTTGCCGTGAGTTTGCACCAAATCGACATTCAGTTGAAAACTTGAAACACGCCTCGGGCCGCCATCTGTCAGCTCCTGCCAATGACTCACACTAGCAGGTCCCCCGGGGCTGAGGGACCTCGCGTCGCTTCGGAAAAGCAGTTGGGCGGGAATGGCGACTCTGTGAGTGACGTTGCCAGTGGAATCGGTTCAGTTACAAATTATAGTGGCGTTGGTGGTCCCCCATCGGCCCTCCGCTACGCTCCGGGGCTGGGGGACCCCAGTGGAATCAGTGCTGTAAGCTGTTGGCAGTAGAATCGGTCCAGTGCCAGTGGAATTGCCAGTGGAATTGCCAGTGGAATTGCCAGTGGAATTGCCAGTGGAATTGCCAGTGGAATTGCCAGTGGAATTGCCAGT
>SRPS01000405.1:0-13320 GCA_018360175.1 Claviceps arundinis | reverse complement strand
ATCGCAGATCTCGTCGAATAAGAGTTTTTGTTCATCCACGAAGCCAACCCACTCCCTTAACTCTACTGGACAGGCTGTGGAATATGTACTCGTTGTGCTTTCAATTTTCTCTAGTCGACCGTTGGGCTGATTGGGCAGCGTATAACATAAAGTGTCATGACAGCCCTCGATGTATTCGCAAAATGTGGTTGATTGCTGTAACCGATAGTAATCTCGGATCTTTTGATCATTTTCCCGGATCTGCTGATCCCTTTCCTGGAGCTGCTGATCCCTTTCCTGGATCTGCTGCAGTAACTTCTTCTTTGTCTCGCTCAGCTCCAGCAGGCGTTGATCCAGCTCGTCGCCCTCATTTTCATGCATGACAGTAATACTGATACGATTACTCCGTAGGTGTGGGTGTGGATGCACAGAGACGAGCAGAATGCGACCGAATTGTTATGAAAGAGTCAAATTCGTCTATCAGAGCAGTATAGCGCGGGGCGACTTGTCAAGAAGTAACTGGTACCTAGGTACCTGCAAGACGCGACGCAAGTCACGTGGCTCATTCTGGATCCGGCGATCCTCAGTCCGGGCCCCGGGGCTGCCGTACCAATCGGACTTGGCGTGCGACAGCGTTGTTGAGCAGTTGCCAGTTGGTAGAAAACGCTTATATAACGGCGGTGTCTCCTAACTTAAATGAGGACCGGCCGTAGCACCGAGCTGCAACTGGACGCTCAGTCCATGATATGTACCCCACCAAGTGAATTAGGAGGTAGGTACATACCTAATGTGAAAGAGGCGAAAATGGGAAACGCCAAATTGGACCCATTTTGGATCACCACGTACACGGTACACCACACCTGTTTATTTCATCTTTTCGCAATCTAGCCACTTAAAATGCCAAAAATGCGTAATTGAGCATGGTCCATAGAATCATGAAGGTTTGATTCATTGCCTGCATGAATAACTTGGATACCACCCGTTGGAATATATCACCGCCTGAAGACGGCGAGGCATGCTGTCGACAAGGTTGATAACAGGCTTCATATCGGGTTCATCCCAAACATTTGTCGCAATTTTTCAAGACGCTCCAGTGCGGCCTGGCACTTCTTCATATGCGTCATGTTCAGATTACGGTTTAAAGATATGTTTTTCACGCATGACCAGAGGTTTTCAATGGGATTAAGGTCAGGGACTCAGGGCTGCATGGCGGCCAATCCAGAGGAGTCACCCCTAGCTTTTCGAGGCAAAATCTCGGATTCCTGGCTTTATGAAGCGGCACATTTTCATGCACAAAGATATTGTCACTATCGAGAATATGTGAAATGTTTTCTTCAATGTGAATATGGTGAACAGCGCTTGTGACGCCGCCTCTCTTTGAGTCGGGGTCCCCTGGGAGGACGACGAGAGGATCCTGATTCCGTAGCCAAGTCCAGCTCAAACCATAAGGATATGCCGGTCTTGTTTTTATTTTGGCTTGTACATAATCGAAATCGGTTACTTTCGAGCCTAGAATAGCCCATTCCGCTACTTAGAGCCCGAGTCATTGTACATTATCACAAGTTCAAGGTGCAATTCTGACCGGCAGGGCGCCAAACCCACTCCTGGGCCTGTCCATCGCCGCGCTCAACAGCGCATTCATCTATGATCTGTCCATCGAACGCGACGAAACTACGCAAGAATCTTGTCACAATACTTGAGCGCGATTTGAAACCTTTTTTAGACATTTCTTCCCCAAAATGCGCGTCGTGTGTGGCTTGGCGGTGCACAACTCCCCTTGCCTTGCCTTGGCTTGAGGTATCGTGCGATTGCCTCCGTATAAATATGACGAGCGCAAGTTGCTTGAAGCTCTTTGGTGGTAGTGAATGGCTCTTGACTAATGTTCGTCTGGAATACTAGGGATCTAGGTAGTTTAGTCAACTCTCAGTCTCTCCCGTCTCGTATAGTCTCGAAAAGAGATCCCTCCGGCTTCATAAATAGAAGCAGGAGGCGACGAAGAACAAGATCATAGCGAAGAAGAGTGCTCAACTCCTTCAAACGCACAAGAGGGCAGAACCGACGCCGTGAATCCGCAGAATCCTCCCTCCACGCCCGAGACTGTAAGAAACGACTGGGGGAACGCGTCAACGCCCCCTTTCAGCCTTCACATCATACAAAACTACAACAATTTCGTAGAGACCCGGGTGGAGAGCTCTGTTCTCTCACAAGTGCCGCTCATGCCAAATTACCCATCCGCACCGTTCCTCCAGTCATTTCTTACAGTCTCGCGCGTGGAGGGAGGATTCTGCGGATTCACGGCGTCGGCTCTGCCTTCTTGTGCGTTTGAAGGAGTTGAGCACTCTTCTTCGCTTGATCTATTTGCCCCAGCCTTTCGTTTAGCATCACGAGAATGCGTCGCAGTGCGCTTGAAGATATGAGCGTTCCGCTTGATAAATCGCCGTGCCCATCTCTGTGAAGCTTGTTTATCAGGTTGACAATCTCCTCGAGCAGCGAAGATCGCATTGGCATGCTGCACGAAAGCCCGGCCCTCAATGTGGTGACCCTGAGTTATCTGCCGATGTGCCCACGTCAAGACCCCGGCTTCTTCTTTCGGTGATAAAGCCTTGTTATGACCGCCCTTCGCTCGGACAGGTTGATGACCTTGAACTCATGATCTCAGGCGTTGGTATGGTACCCGTACCGCCTTAGAAGCTTCAGTCATCGTCTTGTAGTATCGGATTCGGAAAAGGTCAGCGCCAGCGACAGTTCGTTCTTCAAGATTGTATTCGTGGAAGCGCGAGAATTTGAGCTTCCCAGTATCGAGGTCGATCCATTTTCGCGGGGTATCATGTTCAGGCTGCAGAGAACTCATTTCTGCAAAGAAAAGCGAGGGATTAAGAGTTCATAAACTTATATTGGATAAAGTGAATACAGTTGCAACTTGCACCTTGAGATATGTCGCGATACGCGTCTTTGGCGATGAATTTGGAGTTGGCAGTTTGTCGCCAGATTGGATCGCGTTCTCGGCTTTTGAAGAAACCATGCATGATGCACCTGACCGGATTTACTTCGGCTTGTTGCCGATCGAAGATGGCGTAGCCGGGCTCGGCCGGCTTTATGACCTCTAGGCTCTAGCGTCTACGGCGTCTAGCGTCGAGCTTTCCGGCTTTATGACTACAACTCCCCTTTCACATCGTCAACTTCTCGTCAAATTCATTGCTGTGTGTTGTTTATATTTCAACTGCTGCAACGATGCGTCACTCCGGTCTTCAGAGAGAGGTCCTGGGCCTTTACCGACACTGTTTGCGTGAGAGCCGGAAGAAACCCGTGGTGAGTGTTTGATCGATAGGCCTTGTCTGATTATGTGGTAGATTGAATAGAAAAGACTGACATGACGAAAGAGCACTCGATCTCACTTCGAGCAATTCGTTAGGTACACACGTGACGCACCCTCCTTGATAACTTGTGCATCAGACCAGGGTCTAACTTAAGGCCGTAGAACCGAATTCGTTCGCCAAATGAGCCTTGACAAACGAGATTTTGCCGCCATTGAGTTTCTGCTGCGAAAGGGTCGTCGGCAACTCGACATGTACTCCAGCCCTGGCATCAAGGACATCAGGTGAAAGGAAGCCACGCACCAGGAGGGACATGTGGAAGTTGCCATGTGAAGGGACAGCCCACACGGCTCTTCCTTCCTCCCTCACATAACGGCAAGAAGGCGTTCAGACGTGGTTCGGCATTCATTCGTCCCATGGGTCGACGGATTGGCCTGCATCCTGCGTCCTGCACTCTGCATCTTGCATTCCCCGCCGGACGGCATTAAAAACGACATCACAGACGAGGCATTTTCACCATGTCTTAATTACCACCCAAAAACATTTGTCACTCCAATACCTCATCACCACTACTTGGCCTACACTTTTCTTGGATACTCTCAGTCGAAAACAGCTTTGCTATAGCTGTCTCGCTATGCACGCAATATGGCTCCTCTAGCATCTATCCCCGAGGTCAACACGTCATTACGCAGCACTTTTGAAACTAGTCGTCCGCGTTCACGAGTCGTCTTTTTAAACAGACGCCCTACCCGGCCCCGTTGCTCTCCACGTAAAGTTCTTTCTGAGAAGCGGTCTTGTCCGGATGATCAAGGCACTGATCATGGCCACGCGCCTTCGGAGGCTAACCATCGACACCCACGACATGGCCGCAACCCGGCCCCTGCTGGTACTGAGCCAAAGTCTCACACGTGGATGAAATTCTCCTCTGACGCTCCACCAGATGCTCCAGAACATTTGCGCAAGTCGGAATCACCATTTGATCTCGATTCATTCCCACACCCTCCTTCAACGAATAATAATAGCTACTCTGACAATACTCGCCCCCTTAATACTACCCGTCCGCCTGCTAGAAATGCTGCGCTCAAGCCTCCCTTGGCACTGTCACAACGGAAGCTACTTGTCCCAGGTATCAAACAGCCGGCCACTGTTCGCCGCAGCTTGACAGACGCTGCCGTGGATCTCCTGAATCCGGCCAAACGACAGTCTGTTAACTCCGCCCTCGTGGCAGCTGTATCTCGCAGCATTATCCAGCAACTTCAACTGTTCTCGACTACGGTACAGCAGAGAAGCAGTTCATCTCAGCAGAAGTCCTTCTCTAAATCAAGTGGTTCGTACATGTCGGCGAAGAAGCAGTCAGTCAATCGTTTCACGAGAGACCTCGAGGCATACGCAGAACAGGCGTCAGCAAAGGGCAAAATCGTCAAGGATACACCACCTCCATCTACGGATGCTGCAACTCTCCATACCGTGGCTGAACTACTTCCATATCGGGCACAGCTTCGAGCGGCGGGCCTCGCAGTGACCTCAAAAGAGCAGTCTAGCTGCGTGCCGAGGTACCTGCAGGACTTGCACCCTGGATTGCCACCACCCAGACCACGTCGTCGTCGTGGTGATGGCCCTGTTATCTCCTCTCAAGTAGATGGAGCTGACGGTTTCGGTAGCTCAGGCCCACCACAAAGCATAAATACAGAAATGTCTTTTGCAGAGCCCCAGAGAATGGACGAGTTCAGATACGCGCTTATCGACGAGGCTCCGGCCCGCAAGCCGAAACGCCGATCGGGCAAGAAACGGCCGTGCCGTCGCTGTTTGCCTTGTTTCCCAAGAGAAGACGACCTCACCACGGACACGGATTGGGCTCATTTCAAGCCTCCGCCCGCGAAACCCAAGAATCAAATTCCGCAAAAGCCTGTCAGGGCGGGAAGCCGACCTTGGCTGGCAAAGACTCCGGCACGCACACCGCTGGATGAGGAGTACACGGGCTCCGATTTGCGTAGTCCCTACCAACAGCAACCCTCACGACTGGTCCCCGATGCGTTTGGCAATAAAGATGGGAGAAGTGACCAGGGCGGACCGAATTTCATCACTACCGGCCGTCGACATTCTCTCGCAATGCCAAAGTTGCCGATAGAGAAGACGGAGAGCAACACGAATTACCGCCAACGAACTAGCAGACAAGGCATTCCTCAGACTCAGGCCCAGCCCCGTGCCTCAGTTCCGCGCGCGGTGGACTTTTCGACTAGCAATCAGAGTAATGGACGTCAACCGTCGGCCAAAGGCATCAGGTCTCACGGTCTGATGGACTGTCCTTCGGCGTCTGAGACTCAAGCACAAGTGCCTGAGCCTTCACAAGGGGTTCCCTTGCAAGTCCAGCCGGATAGCCAGCGGGGGCCGCGCCCTCGTAGACCGCAACGGCCCCCCTCAGCCAGTGCGAAAAGGAAGTCTGTGTTTCAATACGATGCCCACCACATTGGTATATGCTGTCCAAGTAGCCGAGGCGTGCCAGCGAAGCTGACCGCTCGGCCCAATATTCCCAGAAGGACGTCGTCCATCCAAGGCAGCCCCGACTCTACCGAGATCGACTTTGACGATGCTGAAATCTCGGACCGCGATGTTTTACGAGGCCTGCATGTGGCAACGTCTGCTGCGTGCAACGAGGAAATCGATGCCTTTGTCCGCAACAGGACGGGGCTTCGAGTTCGCCGATTTCTCGCTGACCTGATGGTCTTGGAAACTTTGACGGCAGTCCGGCCGGGCGAAGACGATGAGCAGCACGCGAGAAGGAGGCGAGCCGAGATGCGAAAACTGAAGCAGCAGGTGAGACGGTCGCGGGAGGTTGCCATGACGGGAGGGCTTATTTGACGACTTTGCCGGCAGCATCAGTGTACAGTGCACAAGGATCAAAGCTCTCATCCATCGGAGAGAGTGTGTATGTATTTTTAGAAATGGCATAGTGTATGCTAAGGGAACAAGGACTACGAAACTAGATTAGACGTTTGGTAATGAAGGGAAATTATTGATAGGAGGGAAGAAGAAGAAGATTAGAAAATAGATTAGCAGAGATGGATCTTTCCATCAGGTACACTACGCTACCTTGTCAGAGCTGTGACGCGAACTCACCAACATTCTCCGACGTTGCAATCAAGTCTGAAGAAGCAATAAAGCCCCGTAATGTTTCCACCAGGCTCCAACGGACATTGATCCTACTATGTAGAGCCTAAATCTTACACCCCAGCCCTTCGCTGTTACGAGTCACGACTAACGACTCACGACTTCACACCGACAGCTTCAAGTAAGAGTGACACTGACCGTGGGTCGCAGGAAGTACCGGACGTTTCCGGTATGGTAGGTATGTACAAGGTACCTACGCTCGGTCTCCATCGGAGTCCACACAAGTGGGATTTCTACATAGTGTCACGTGTTTGAAGCTCCTTGACCCGCTGTAGTAGCTACACTCGTCGCCGTTGCAGCCGTTTATTGATACATAAGCTATGTACCTGAGTGAATGACGTACCAAGCCGTTCCCGGCGCATCTCGTGGCCGTCATATCTCCCACGAGTCCACGAGTCCACGACTCACTCTCTCCTCCTTCTTCCCTCATCATCAAATCTCCCTATACGGTTCACAGAAGTCCTCTGGCAAGCCGTCTACGATGACTACCTACATCCCCTCCCTGACGATCCCGTCCGCGGTGTTTGAACACCCGGCGGCGTCGATTCTGCTTCCTGTTGCTTTGGGCACAGCGATCGGCTACTCTACCCGGCGTATGTACCTGCACAACAAACGCATGAGATGATATGATCCCATCCTTGGCGCAATTGGTAGACGATACAGGGAACACAGCCGTCCGCGCACGCAAATGAATTTAGAACTGACGTATGAAACAATAGCCGTCGAGACACGAAAGCTCTACAAGGCCTTGAAGCAGCCCCCCCTCAGACCACCGCCTTGGTTATTCGGACCAGTATGGACGATTCTATATGGGTATGTAGCCTTCCCCCCCCTCCCTCTACCCGATCTTGTTTGAAGCTAGGTCCTGCATAGCAGATCTCCAATTATTGAAAGAGTCGAGAGAAGATAAAACACGGGGAATGAAGTTTGCTGATGAATGATGTGATGCACGACCAGAGTTATGGGATACGCAGCCCATAGGGCGTATAGTACAGGTCTGGCTCCCCTGGCTGGTTTCGAGACCGCTGCGTTGACTAGACAGTCTATGACGCTGTACTCGATCCAGCTGGGCTTGAATCTGGCGTGGATGCCCTTGTTTTTCGGGGCGAAGCGTCCCGTGGCTGCAAGTGTTGATATTGTGGCTTTGCTGGGATTGAATGCGTATCTGGCGTCGGTGTGGGGATCTATTGATTCAGTGGCTGGATGGTTGCAGGTGCCGTATTTGGGATGGTTGGGCTTCGCGAGCTACTTGTGTTTGGGGACCGGATACTTGAATGGGTGGGATTTGTCGGGGGAGACGGATGAGGATGTGAGAGGGGAAGTGTCGAAGAAGGCGAGTCAGTCGAAAAAGGCAAGTCAGGAGGGCCCGGAGGTTGTGGGAGCACCGGGCGTTATTGGCTAGATGGGGGACAGTTATGATCAGTATGAGTGAAGAGGAGTGGGAGAGATGGACGTGATATGAGTTGTATCTTGAGGCACTGATGGCGGAGTAAAGGGACAATGGTAGTTGTTGCATGGACATGCCAAATAAGTAGGTACATGCAGATTTGGATATATAGGCACCTACTTGCATGTCTAGATACAGATCCATCATCGTCGTATATTGAAACCCACCCCCAACTATTCTTGCTGTGAGCGCAGACTCTTGTCGTGCCGTACTCTGATACCTTGAACGCCGTGCAGATGACCAGTTCGTAACGAGATCTTGATGTCTCAAAAGAAAGGTAAAATCAGACTAGAAACCATAATAAATAGAAGGAAAAACGCAAAGAAAAAATGTTCCAAGCAACGATAGATGCCATGCTGAGAATGCGTCTTGAAAAAAAAAAGAAGCGGCTCGAAACGAAAGACGACAATAGGAGTGGCGACGGCGAACAGGCTGAATATTACAGCGAAAAGTGCTTCTTCAGGCCGTAAAACACCGTAAAGATCAAGAACCGAACTCGGGCGCCTCATGGCAGAAACAGCTGGCTACTACAGCGCGTAGTGCTCCTTCGGGCCGTCACACACCAAAGAATGAAGCCCAAGCTCAGGCAACTCGGGATAGAGCATGCCTATTGCAGCGGAAAATGCTTCTTCAGCCCATCATACACCATGAAGATAAACGCCGAACTCGGCGCAGACCTTAGACAGGTAATGCCGCACCCGCGGTACAACCCCCCCAGCCCATGCTGCCGCCAGATAAGAAGACCCTCATCTATAAAGCTCCGATTCGGTCCCAGCGCGCCAAGCGCAACGGTCTGCATACGAGACTTGATGGTATCCGCCGGAAAGAACAGAAAATTGTACGAGACGCCCGCCGAGGCACCAGCAACAGCTTGCTGCCACAACGGCAACGACTCAGCCCTGATCCTGTCCCTCTCAACGCGCGAGACCGCACTCCGCATCTTGGCCTCGTAGAACATGGACGTAGCCGTCTCCTTGGCGCCAAACCAGGCCGCGCTCCCACCACCCTCACGAATCAGAGTAGCCATCTGCCCGCGCCAGAAACCCGCCAGCCCGTCATGACGAAATATATCCCGCACAACACCCAGGGGACGCGTCGCCGGCGCAGGAGCACCCTCAGCAGACGGCGCGGGAGCCTGAATCTTGCACTTGACGAGCTCAATAGGCGTCAGGACAAACGAGGCGCATACCCCGGAAAAGGCCCCCGTGACCCACAGAGCCGGGACGGAGAGGCCATTCTCGCGCGAGGCAAGACCCGTTGCGAAGAAGGCTTCGCGACCAATCTTTTCGAATACGAAGAGGCTGCTTGTTTCGGCGGCGGCGCCGACGAGGGGTGCACTGATGCCGCGATATAGGCCTGAGAAGCCGTCTGCCTTGAAAGATTGGCGGAAGCAGTCTAGGGGGCCGGTGTAGCGGAGGGGGAGGTGGTCGGGTTGGCTCTGGAGGCGGACTTTGACTGTGTCGAAGGGGTATTCGATGTATTTGCCTACGATGCCTGCCATCTAGGCCGGCGAGGAGGAGTACTGGTCAGTCCAGAGTTTTTTTTTGGTTTGTTTTCATGTTTGTTTTTTATTTCTTGGTTTCCTTTGCCTTTGGGGGGGGGGGGAGGGCTGCTTGTTGGAGGGGGAAATTTTCCTCTGTCAATCCTGGGCTGGGATTCTCTGGTGCGCCGCCCCCATGCCCACCCACGCAAGCCCCTCCATTCACCCCTCCTCGGCAGGAAGAAAAAAAAGCAAAGAATGGATAGAGGACATACCGATCCGTATAGGATACTCTCAAACGCTTCAATGAGCGCCGAGCTGCCGCGGACGGCCAGATCCGGCGGCATGGCTGAGGCAGGCTGGAACGCCATCTGGGCGTGGTCCATGTTGGAAGGGAAGATGGGCGGCGGCGGCGGCGGCCCCGCGACGATTTTTGGTGGTGTTGATAAGATAGATGACTGTTTTTTTTTTTTTGGTTCAAGAGCAAGAAGTGGGGGTTTTTTCGTCCCTCTCCGACAATGCGAGCTAAGCCGGCCGACGCGGTCAAGTGGTAGGTTTTGTGTTTGCGAAAATCGTCTTCGGAGGAGGAGAAGACGGAAAGCCCAGAAACTTTCACACGAAGAAGAGGAAGGAGAAAAAGATGAGAAGGGAAGAAGGGTAGAAAAAAGGGCTGGCGGGCTGTTGTAGGATGTTTTGGTGTGCCTGATGTGTTTGGTTTGTCTCTCGCATCAAAGTTGGGTTCGCACAGCGATCTTGACGTGACGCTGTAGCCCGCAACAATGCCTTGTCTAGCACTTTAGTTAGTGAGAATTCAGGGACGAACGGCCGCCAGTGACAACAGGACGTGGAACACACACCGACAACGGGAGAGGGGCGGGACGGGAACGAAGTTGGTGATGGGTGTCACCACATCTTTCTTGCCTTCTTGAATTTTAGGTTTCTGGTTGCATAGAAAGATGGTCCGGCGACGGAAGTAAGGAGAGAAGAAGAAGTAGAAGCACGAGGTCGCGGGAAAAGGCAAGCGACGGGCAGCCTTGGAATGGGCTGCTTATTTTGATGCCGAGAGGTTGAGGCTTGAGAGGGGGCCGCAATTGCGGCTCACTGGCGGGGCAATGCACCTGGATGTCATGGATGCATGGACGGAACTGCATCATGCATGGATGGATGAATGGATGAGTTTTATGTCATGGTGCATGCATGATGCGATCGGAGTGCAGTGATCCAGGCGCCCTCACTCCCGGCCATGGCCAGAGTGCCGTTCCCGTGCCCTTTGTAGTACATATTGTACGGCATGCCTCGGCTGTGATACCCGTTTGCTTGTGCAACCCGTTCACGACTGAGGCAATACACAGAGGCTGGGCAGCACGTTGCATCGAGTTCCCCTTTATGGCCTGGCCGGAATCCATGGTCATGAATGTATTGCAACGGCAACACACACCACGCCCAACACAGTCTTTTACCGGCTGCACGTGAAACGCCCCAGTGAATAAACCCCTGATCTCGCCATCTTATAAACTATGTATGTAGTGCTTCGTCTTCACAACTGCTTCACAACCTCTTCCCAGACTCGCACAATCTTCAACCGCCCCCATCACGTACGCCAGTACCCTACCAGTCTACTGCTTCTTCTTCGACGCTGCCTTGCCCGCCGCAGCACCCTCTTTCTTCGCAGCAAGAGCCGCATCGTCGTCCCGGTCCCTCTTCTCCGCATACCACTGCCCAGCCTGCAAGACCAGCACTCCGATCAAAACCAGCGCCAGAATCGTGTTACTCGCAGACAACACCCGCAGACTATCCTCGCGCCCAAGAATTACCTCCCCCTCGGCCAGATTCGCCGCCTTGAAATCCTCCGTGTCCCAGAACCCAGCACTGACGGTGCGCAGCCCCTTGACAATATTGGAAATATACACCGCCACTCCAATCGTGTACAGAATCAGCGATGCGCCATCAAATAGGAAATTAGCCTCGCTCGGCTTGAACAGCTTGATGAACATGCCCAGGAAGCCCACGCTGACAATGATGTTGAGCATGCGTCCGATGAGCGGCGGCGAGGAATGAATGAACTTGAGGTGCGTCTCCAGTTGGTCGTAGTAGCTGGCTGCAACGGGCTCCTTGCTCCAGAGGAGGGGGAAGTCGTACGGGAAAGATGCGAAGAGGATGCCGAGGAAGAAACATGTTGCTGTAGAAGTGAGTTAGCTAAAGAGTCTTAAGCGCGGATTGTATCGCACGGTTCGGGGAACAGAAGAGGTTTTCTTGGTCTCTTCCCTCCATTCTTTCTTTCTCTGCCCCGTATTCAATTCCAATTCACAGCACACAAGTAAGAGAGACGTACGCCCGATGATCATAAAGGTCGAAAAGGAGCCTGAGCCATGGTAGTTGGACGATTTAGTCGTCTTGGTCCAATCGATATAGCCGCCCATTTTGTACGAGTGCGCGTTTTTCGCAGACAGCAACGAGGTGAGCTCGCGTCAGATTCGGAAGGAGAGACCTTGTATGGCGCGCGCTGTGCGATTGGATGTATGGCTCGAGAGGCGGTTGTGTCGTGACGGGGATGGTAGATGAGGCGAGCGAAGCGGGAACTGGTCGCGATGAAACTTTTTCCACGGAGCTTAGCTCGTCTGTTCCAGTGTTGACTCGTTGAGGCTGTGACGTGAAGGGGAAGACGGCGGGGAACCCGGGAGGAGCGCGGCGTCTGATAGGGCACAGTGTGATGCACGTGGCGGGTCTTTGATAACAGTGGATCCAAGTTCCAACGTTCATCAATCAAGGATTCAAGATTCAAACGTCCCACGCACTCGTCTCGCCTAACGATTTAAACGATGTGCCACCACCATAGGTACATACACCTTTATTCTCTATTTCTCTCAAGTTTTATCGCGCGTTGTGTGCTACTGTGCACGCTCTTGTGCGACGGGTTTGTATTGCGAAAAATACACCTTGGGCCCTTGGCACATACATAGGACTCAGGAGGTAGAGGACTAGAGGTACCTGTTAGATTCAAGGCCATGTCCATTGTCCACTGCATTGATCTGCCTCTTTCTGTCTTGCTGTCTGTTGATGCATCATAACACGACTGGCCACCGTCTTCCTTGGGAGCTACAATTCTACGCACTTCATGACTACCTAGACGCTCGCCACAATTGGCGTACGATCTGGACCGGATGGCGTTCGATTATTCATATGAAATGCCAGGAACGCGCTTAGCAATCCTTGCATCAAGCATCTCCCATATCTCTCATGCAAGTCAATCATTTACGGAGTACTCCGTAGGCAGCAGGAACAAATTGCATCGCAGACATGGATTCATGGCGCAGCTTGCGCATGAGAGTTCTTCCAGCATGATGAACATGTTCCATAAGCTGCGCGTACCGCCTTCAACCTTGCACCCTACGGGAACTAAATCTGTAGAGTACAGATACATACCTACCTACCTACTCTTTACGATCATTCATTCTCCTCAGCCTCGCCAGTCTCTGAATTTTTCAATTTTTTTTTTTTAATTATCTTCATCTTGATCCTTATCAGATCATCAGATAATCGCCAAAGGCAGGCCGGGGTCCTCTAGCCCACAAAAGAGAGCCACACAAGCACGAGCAACCCTGGAACTTGCATCATTTTAGGGCCGAGCCTAGCCAGGATCATGATCCTCCTGGGGAGTACGGAGTACATATGTATGTATGTACTCCGTATGTGCGTACATATACATAAACACGACTATGTACATATCTGCTTTATCGAACACGCATAACCACGCTAAATCTAAAATGGACGTATGTATCTCTTCATATAAATTTAGGGTCGGGATAATTCCACTGCCCATTTTCGCTATTTCCACTGCCCATTCTGGATATTTCCACTGCCCTGATAATGTAAAATAAAGTGACATAGTATTTGAGTGTGGCCACCGCGGAAAACTAAGTCACTGGATTTCA
>SRPS01000404.1:0-13376 GCA_018360175.1 Claviceps arundinis | reverse complement strand
TGCTTTCTTGCTTTCTTGCTTTCTTGCTTTCTTGCTTTCTTGCTTTCTTGCTTTCTTGCTTTCTTGCTTTCTTGCTTTCTTGCTTTCTTGCTTTTGCGAATTCAACACTGATCAGTGATTGTTTCGTAAAACCACCGATTGGCAAGGTACGGAAAGAAGAGACGTCGACAGATGAATGGAAAGTTTGTAAACGTGCTAAAGGACGTCCGACATGGTCTGGGCTTGAAGAAGAAGCAAAGGCGACTCGAATCGGGCTTATGACGCGACGTCTCCGCAAGAAACCAACTTCTTAACGTAACGTGAATTTTGAAACCACCGCAAGACGCTTTCGACGTGACACCGCCGTCAGGATTCAACACCTCGACGTGGCATCACCGCGAGACATTCTTGACGTGTGATCACGGCTTGACGACGCCTTGGCGCGATTTCGCTACAGGAGACGATCAAAGTAACCGGACCAGGCTTCCAGGACAGAACCGACAGTTATCTCAGATCTCATAGGCTGAGATTATGAATCACACCTCCAGGCTCCGCACCGTCAGCTACGGGAAAACTCATGTCCTGAGGTTCTTCTTACTGTACCTAAAAAGCGAGCGATAACCAAAATCGCTATCAGGACAGGGGAAGGAAAGGAAACAGCCGGAAGCGAACGCTTTCGACCTTTGCGAGTCAGAAGATAGAATACTGATTGTCCCCTCTATCGAACTTCTTGACACTTGCTAGTCAGAAGATGGAAGACTTCACTGCCCCTCCTGAGTCCTATCTAACAAACTATTGACATCGCTCGTCAGCCAATTGTTTTCAGCATCACTCGTTGAAGAGGATTTTTCTCACGAGAATGATGGTTCTCTCTGACCAAGAAGACACAGCCGACTTCATTGAGAAACCACCGCCAGCCTCCCTGCTGAAGCCCTCGATACCCCTGGAAAGAGCTTGCCAGAGGAATCCGTTTCCGGTCGTGTGCTTTCAAAAAGAGAACTAGGCCGCTCATGGATTCGAAGACCTCGATGCTGGAAAAAATCTGACAGTCGAATTCCTTTCCGAGTGTGTGCTTGCTTTCGAAGAAAACCAGCCTGCGGCCTGCCAATGGCTCCGAAAACTCGTGCAACGATTCGTGACCGCGACTTCGAGTTGTTGGGGTAAACGAAAACTTGTCATTTGAAAATTGCCTGTATGTACTTCAACCAATTACCTAGGAGAGGTACTTATGTATGTAGGTACATACCAGGTAGGTACCTGTATGCAAGTAATGTAGAACTTCAAAAAAGTAAGGACCTAATCCCTCATCATACTGCGACGCGATTGGCTTTAACCCCCGCTAGTGACCTGAAGCGAGTCTGAAGACCGTCGGCGTCAATAGAAAATAGAGGAGGGACGGTTGGATGCAAAAAGGCAGCAAAGGTCCTCACAAGACCTCAACTGCACACAAAGAAGACGATCGACGGCAAAGACTCAAAAGACAGCAGTCCTCCCTGGACTACTACAAGATCTGACAACTAGAACTCAAGAACTAAACTCGCATAGCCTGACTACCTAAAACTGAGCAAGAGGGTGAACAGTCTTATACTCCCTCCGTATATGCGATGCCGGACAATCCCGTCAAGGGAGAACGCACGTCTGGTTGGTCTAACACAGGGCCTGGTGACCCACAGAACTCTGGCAACCTGGAACCATCTAGAACCTTCTGGCCCACCGGATCGCATGCCAACCAAGAAGAGACACTGACGTCTGACAACCAAGATGCAACCCGACTAAACATCAGTGGGATGTGATCTTGAAGGCTGAGAAGCAAGTTGACGAAATTACAATTTGTTTACAGCAGAAAGACAATCTCCTGAGTCATATCGTTTATTATGTAGGTACTCTGTACCTATGTACGGAGTACATACCGCATTAGGTAATTCAAAATTGTCATGCTTATTAACCCAGCCTTCATCCACTTATCTGCCGAGCGGCCGGCAATCGCTCTACGCATGTGACAAGTTACAACACAACGTCCCTACCTACATATCGTGGCCAGGTTGTGAATCGAGTTGATGGGTCAGAGCTTGAAGCTCATCTTTCATACGGCACAATTCAACAAGGGGTATGTAGTTAGGACCATGCCGATTACGGAGTACATTACGTAGAATCCTTTTCCGGATCTACGAAGAAGTGTTTACTATTTAATCTACGCAGGAAAACCTATAGATTTCGGCACATCTTCAGAGTACATACATACTTCCCTGAAAGAGTTGCCGGCACACCTGGTTTCAATTTTGCCTAAAAACACTCGTCTTGTGCTGGCCCTTCTTGCAGCAGGGCAGTTTGTCCCGCAGGTCGTCTACGGAGTAGGTACCTACCTACTGTACCCCTTATTAGTAGCTTTTTTCCGCTGTGTGGCATCGGTAGGAGCCAAGCAGTCAGGGATCACGTACTCCGTAAACACCGGTACATACATATTGTGTACCTAGCCGAGGGTCACGACTCACGACTCACGTACGGAGTAGGTAGTAGATGAGGTGACAAGTTACAACTATAAAATCAAGACCTCGTCCGCTGACGGAGACTGGCAGAGCTGGTCCTTCGTGACACCAATACCTACTTTTCCTCAGTTTTATCGTGATCTCGCACTCATTTCTCGCCGTCAAAATGAGACTTCTCACCGCACTCGCCTTTGCTTCCGGAGCTTTGGCACTGGCCACTGGACCGGTCCAACATCCTGCGGGCCAAGAGGACGTTCAGGGTGACGCGTCATTCAACCCTGAAGATGCTGCCCTTGCGGCCCCAGAGTAAGTCGTTGCCCCCGACCTACGCGAATCACTTGCGTTTCACCAGTGCCTACACAATCACGATTTCACAATTTTTTCTTCACTGGACTGACCAGTGACATGTTTCGTAGGATCGCACCGCGGGACGAGACCGTGTCATCGTCCGAACTACAGAAACGAGTCGGCGTTGAGCAGACTATCAACTTGCCTGTTGTAGGGAATCCGCAGTCAATCGTGGTAGCCGGCGTCGTAGTCACGTTCATCATGGCGAAGCGTATGGTTGAAAGAGGAGGCGCAAGGTTTGCCGAGTTTTTTGTTGACAAAGTTATGTTCAAGAGTCAAAACCCCGGGTTCACGGCAGTTCAGGCCATTGCAAACGGGATCGAGTTCTTCTCGAGACACGTGGTGAAAGGATATGAGGCTTCTGGGGAAGTTCCCACTGGAGCTGACACCTTTAAGATGATTGTGTCGCCAACTAATGATGAGCTGTGATCGCATTACTGTTGTTTCATACCCGGCTCTTATATTTTGGGCGATGTCTTTTCGATTTTGGAAACACTTTAGCCCAGCTACATGTAGAGAGTGTCAGGGACAGTGTGTGCGGGAAAAAACGGCAGGCATTGGGTAAAGAGAAGTCAGAAATTGCGGTGGCAAAAGGGCGGATGGGAGCGAAGGACTGACTACCTAGACTCGACCCCGAGAGGACATACGGAGTAAATTACTATGTATATACACGTAACACAATACCAACCAACCTCATTAGTACCTACTACCCACACATTCAACCATCTGCCCCCATTATTTATTTATACATATGCAAGTTAAACCCCATCTTGAGATATGACTCCTTCACTGCCGCGTCTGCCGTCTCACGTCTCAAGCCAGCGCCCCCATAGGATCCCACAGCGGCAGCACAACCGGCTCCCGACCCATAACATCCCGAAGCTCCTTACTCAAGAGCTTCTGATCCACGACAGCCTGATACACCCACTCATCCATCCAAGCATCCGACATGACAAACCAGCCCTTCTCACCACTCTCCGTGCCCCAGCTATTCTGCACCCTCCACCGAACAGGCCTCCCCGTCCGCTCATCCAAATGCACCGCCGTCAAGACCATCGCATGCGTCATCATGGACTCTCCCGCCTGCAACCTCTCCTCCTTGGTCATCCCCCGAAGAAGATCAGTCCTCAGACCAGCCTCGTAGTCATACACGCCCAAATCCATAACTCCCGAGGTCCTATCGCTAAACTTGCCCACGTCGCAACCAAAGAAGATCGGGCACCCAGCCTTGATCATCTTGACGCACGCAGCCTTCATCGTCTCCATATCCACATTGAGATACGTCGTGTTGCGGCCCCCAACGACATTGCCGAGCCGGTCGACCGTCAGAGGCGTCATGTACGCATTTCGCGGGTCATTCACCAGCGAGACCATATCCGCAATGCTGCTCGACGACAACGACATGGACAGCGAGGACAGCGATGAAGAGAGCGGCGAAGAACCCATCATGTGGAAACTAGATGAGAAGATGCTCTTTGCGAAATCCCGAGGCGTGATGCTCAGCTCATGCACCTTGTTATCCTTGTCCATGTACGTCCACTGAAACTCCTTGGTAGGATCAGGAGTAGGACCCAACAACAGGGTGATAAGATGCTGAATCTCCTTCATCATCTTGGCCTTTAGGGCCGAGATGTCCGCCCTGCGGCTATCAAGTTGGTCTTCTTCAGAGACCGCCTCTGCCGCCGTCGTTGCGCTACCGTCATCGTCGCTGGCAGCCCCAGCCCCAGCCTCAGTCGCAGATCCAGATCCAGATCCAGACCCCGTGGCGACCTTGCGCAACGTAAGCGCAAACTCCCTCAACTTCGTCTTCAGCATCGTCCTCATGACGGCCGAGTTCTTCGCACTCCAACTATCCGGACACAACGCCTGGGGGACAAGCCCGTACTTCTCCACCAGATTATACACCATGTCCCACTGGCCGCCATCCGAAATCAGATCCTCCAACAGCCGCTGCACGAGCCGGCTGTCCAGATCTTCACCAGCGGTCTGGATGATCTGCTCGAGGAACCAGTTTGCTTTTTCGAGCTTGTCGTAGTAATACAGGTAATTCTGGGAGAGTTCAAACGAGTCCACATTGTACTTCTTCATGAGGGCCACACGGAAGACATTCGTGGCGGCGAAGAGCCAGCATCGGCCACTGGAGCGCTGGTTCGTGATCGGGGAGCCTTCACAGGGGATCTTGGTGTTGAAGAGGTGCTGGGTGGTAATTTTGGAGGCTTGCGAGGTGAGGACTGTTTTCGGGTTGGCGGAGCTTAGGGCTGAGAGGGCGAGTCTGCTCATTCAGTCAGTCAGTCAGCTAGTCAACCAATCTTGCGATTTCTCGTCTTCTTTTCTTTTCGTGTCCACCCCCTCGCAAAGTCATCTCTAGTTCGGTTTGCGATCTTATTTTCCCTTCAGCAAGCGAAACATGCAATCCGACCGTTTAAAGCGAACCGAGCATCGGAAGAGGGAAACCACACACACACACACACAAACACACACACACAAACACACACACACACAAAGACACCAAAAAAATAGAAAGAGGGAGGGAGAGAGGGAGGAGACTGACCTATTTCGCGGATCCTCCAAAAACTCAGCCGGAATCGCAGCCACCACATCCAAAGGCAACGCTTCCGCATCACGCTGCACAACCACCTCCTGCGCCGCAGCAACACTTTCCTCCTTTGCCTTCTCAACCACAGCCTCCTCCTTGGCTTTCTCCACTACGGCATTCTCCTTGGTCTTCTCGGAGGACATCGCACTCCCAGCGCGCTGCTTTATCTTGCGAAGACGTTCCACCAAGGCCTTGTCCGGCACGCGGAAGGAGGACATGCCTTTGGATTGCTGGTTGCCCATATTTTCCTGGGTTGGCGAATTCGCGGTTCTTCGATTCTTGTCAAGTGGACTGTAAGATCGAGATCGGAGAGGCTGGAGCTTGTTTTTGGTCAGTCTCTTGTTTCGCCTCAAGTCTCTCGAGAGAGCAGAAATATCAGACAGGTAGCCTGTAGGTAGGTAACTCACACTAGACCGACAAAACTGTTCGGATGTGCCACACAGATTGCTTGCTTTGCATTAACCCCTCAGTCTGAATGGTCACACGAAGCACACTTGATCGATCGGTGGCTTGCTGACCGTCGGTTTTGGTTGGTTGTGAGCTGGTGCGCTGTGCGTTCGTCCTGAGGAAATCTTCAACCGAATTTGGGATTTTCGTTTCGTTCCCGTGACGACGGGTAGCTGGCCATTCGGGTACAACTTACAAGGGGCCTTGGAAGCACCATGAGGGATTGATGCTACACTAATCGCTATCGACGCGATGGATCAAAGCGCCAGACTCAACCTGTCGATAGCTCGTAAGCCAATCAAGCGTCACTGTGACACCAGTTCTACACAGAAGCTGGCGTGCATGGCATGGAGAGATTCTCTTCATTAACTCATATACATTTTCAAATATCATCCTATCTACTAACGACTCCAGTCGCGTCAAAAAAACAATTTGTTCATCCAAAATCCAATCCTCATAAATATCATGTATACTGCCAATTTTCATAATCCAATGACCTCGAGCTTTGCATGCGCCAAGACATTGTTCTGGAACTTTAGAACTGACGCATGCGGTTGTGCCATGCATGGCCACTTCAATTGCCGGTTCCCGTCAATATACCGAAAGCACACGATTACGCATCATCATAACACATGGAGAAATTACAGGCGAGAGCCGTGAATGACCTTGATGTCAACGACAAGCTCCCGGCCGTTGTCGTTGAGGACAAGAGCGCGAACACTGCCACGGCCAGACTCGAAAGCATTGGACAGGCGAGACCACAGGTTGGACTGGTCAATGACGGGCAATGAGTGCTTCACGTCGCCAGTCTCGGTCATGGCAACAATGTGGCCGCCCTGCATGTCCAGTACACGGTACTGCTTGAAGACGGGGCCGAGCATAGTCTGGACGACAACGCTGGGGGCAGGGTTGGACACAAACGATGACTCTTCATGCAGCTGCTTGGTGAAGAGGTCAACACCGAGATATCGGTACTGACCAGTAGCCGACGACGTAGAGATGCGGATGACTTGGCAGGGTCGGCCCTGCAGCATCAAGAAGTCGCCAAGGCGGATGTGGTGGCAAGGAATCGTGACAGTGTTGGGGACATAAGCACCACCACTCTGGCGAGGGCGGCTATCAGTCACCCGAATCTCTTCCTTGATGTCCACATCCACGTGGTCATGGTGGCGGTGGTGGTGGTGAGGGTGGACAATCTTGTCGGCAAGCTTGTTGATGCCCTGACGGAAGGAGTGGTAATGACCTAATGAGGCAAGCGTAAGTCAGCATCGTCTTCCCTGTATCGGCGTTGGTGCGCGTAGACTAAATGAAAGGGTGGGGTTCAACATACCGTCCTCGTCGTAGTAACCCATGTTGGCTTTTTGTTCGGCACGCGTGAAGCGAGCAGGCTGAACGGTTTCTTCGGTGAAGTGAACTTCTTCCTGGACAGAAGGTTGAAGGTAGGGTCGACCTTCAACAGTGAACTCGTCGACACGAACTTCCTCGGTCTGATACTGAGGATGGGACGGGGGGTCTACAGTAGTAGAATATGAGGGCCGGGTACGCTGACGGTATTCACGCTCAGCGATGTCAATGGCGGAAGTATAAGGACCGGTACGGTGGTCAATGTCAACACGAGTGTCTGAATACTCAGTACGTCCTGGTCTGTCGAAGGATGAAGGTCAGTGGGGATATCAACGGGAGAGGATTCGCGTTTGATGTCTCCGTAAGCGTGGGTTATGTCAACAAAAGAAGGCGGGTAACAGGCAGCCCCTGACTTCGGGGGGCTGGGACTTGGTGAGAAACCCTGCGGAAGACAAGGTACCCAGTGTAGACGGGGGTTTTTCGTCACACCGCGTCCAGTCCTGTCGCCATTGTGGGGTTCCAAACGGTGAATATTGCGACCAGAGGCGGCTACACTCGCAGCTCATAGGTCTGCAAGGCTCGATGCTGACCTCGCCTGATGCAACCTGACTTTGGGTTGAAAATCAATGGGGCAAGGCGGGGGAAGTCGAGGCGACGCATAAGGCAAGCAGACGAAGAACCAGAAGCCAAGGAAAGTAAAGCGTTGCAAGGGGAGCAACATACCGGTAGTCTTCCTTCACGAAATGCTCCTGCTGGAAACCGGGACGGCGATGACGCTCTTCTGTGATACGGACCTCTTCTTGTCTGTAGCGCTTCTCCTCGGGACGAGGAAGATCGACGTGGGCAGTGTAAGAAGAAGAGTGCTGTTCCTGCCGTCCGGCTGGCTCCTGCTGGTGGGTGGGAAGCTTGATATCAACCTCTTGGTGGGTTTGCGTAGTAGTTTGTGCTTGGCTTTCCCGATACGTTGACGGGAAGATGCTGAAGGGGACGGGGACGCGGGCTTCAAAGTCCAGATTGGCGACTTTTGCTGGCGCGAGAGAATCTTCTCATACAACCTTCCGTAGCAATCTGCACGAAAGGAAGACAAGAATGATCCTCTGGCTTTTGTTCCTGGGAAACAAAAGTCGAAGAGAGAGGGAGAAGAGGGGAAAAGGACAGTTGCGCCTTTTTGAAACCTTCTGCCGTCTTTCGTTCGTTGGGAGCGAGGAATTGGACTTGTCTGATGTGGTTGGAGATAATTGGAGGAGGAGAAAACAGGCCGGGCCGTTGTGCAGGTGCGGGAGGGCTTTTGAAGAACAAGTTGGACGTCGACTGCGGCGGATGTTTGTTGCTTTGCTGCGCAGGGTGCATCTATCAAGGCGGCGTGTTTACACACCAGCCGCAACTTGTTTACTCTGGTCCAAAGAGGACTAGCGTGCTGCACGTCGTTTCCACAAGCACCACCGGGCATCAGCCACCTCAGACCTGTGCTCGTGTCCGCGGTCCGAGCTCCAGCTAAGCTCCCAACTCCCAGCTCCCGCGACTCGTTCGTTTTACTTGCAATTGGAGGTGTAGATGTTGTCTTTTTTTTTTTTTGGCAGGAGTTGCATTGCTACCGGTATTCGTATTCTTGTTTTATCATCCCAACTTTCCGTGCAATTAAATCAGAATGCGGCAATCAGGCATTGGGAGGTTGGGAGACGGTGGGCCGGAGACTGATGGTGCTCACTGCTACATAATGTGCCCAAAAGTGAAAACCATAAGACAGCCACCCACCCCGGGTCCAGATGGGCGTTGCTTGGCCTCTTTCGCCATTTCCTGCTCCGGCAGACTTGCACTTTCTCCGGATTGGACAGCAAAACCCCGTGGGACAATTCATGGGGCCTTTCATTAGCGTCGTGTGGAATTGCCATTGGATCGAAGCCGTGATCATCGATGCGCGTCCTGCAGAGTGGGCATTTGCACGCCGGGTCCTGTTCGTGTTGGTGCAAACATCACGATTTTGACGCGTCCATATGCCCCGTCTGCTTCCTACCTGCCTCAGTCACTGGTTCCGAGTCGCTCGTCTTCTTCATCAGTCCATCCCGATCAGTGATAACCTGCCTGACGCATGACTCCGACTATGTACGTAAGAGCATTGAGCAATTTTGCATGTGAACTCAACGCGACGGCCTCGCGCTGGAAAGGATCATTGAGCTTGACTCCCCTGCGGGGGCTTGTTGCCGTGACGACGGCAGTGCGTCACTCGACTTTCTCCGGGGATGACGATTACCTACCGAGTACAGACTACGGAGTATGTACATATGTACGGAGTACAGCACCATGATCGCGAGCCCCGTGAAAGGGAGATGCCGTGGCGGAGGCCCGGAGCAGCCGTCCGGAGTGAGATGATGAGTTACAAAATGTCTGGGGACCTTAAGATACCGTCACTTCCTTCACCCAACCGGTCCAAGAAATTGACATCTACTCCGTATGATCTCACCCAGCTTCATACGTCCGAAAGGAGGATTGGAGTAGGCAAAGGGCCAATAACATTTCATATTAAGCAAGTATCAGAGCGAACATCTCCCATCTACGGAGTGTTTACTTCGTAGATATATTGTGCACCATAGAAAAAACCCGCACAAAACACCTATAATGCCACCGTGCCACCCGCACCAGTGAGTCAGTGATCACTGGAACTTCCACTGGAACTGGACTGATTCCACTGGCAACGCAAACTGTTCGCAAGTTCGCAACCGTTGTTCTGTTCCAAAAAACCTGCACAGAACACCTACCGCGCCACCGTACCACCACACTTCCCAAGTTCCCAACTGCTCTTCCGAAGCAACCGCGACAGCGGAGGGGCTGAGGGACCTGCTAGGTACCTAATCTGGTAGTTATGTACATAGGTACATATTTTCACGTGGCTATGACGAGCACGTGAGCCAGTCTCCGCGCACGCTCTCCGATATCCGCAGAATCGCCCATTACATATGTGTTTGAAATATTTTTTTCAGGCACATTATTTCTCAGTGCACAACACTTGCTCATGACGCCAAAAACTTATGAAATCTCGTTCAAATCATGCGCGTATGTCACGCGAAACCAGGAAACTAAGCGAGATAGCCAGAGCTCTCATTTTGCGCGAAGTGAGGTCGGAAAGGTCGCGTCGCTGCCGATGCTGCATGCACCATGTTCACCAACCTTAGACCATACATCTTACCTCTGGACAAAGTCTCCAACGTCCTCATTTTTAACTCCTCGCACCAGCAGCCTTTCACGTGTGAGGCATCCCCGCGATGCGACCGTCTCCAAGAACAGCGCCCAGAGCATCACCATGCTCATGAACTCGGGGCTTTTGTTCCTCTCCCTGATGTTCACTTCTGAGACCGGCATCCAATGCACCGCTCGCCTTGTGATACCTCCGGCATGCGCTTTTCACACACGCCAGGAAGTTCTTGTCCGATAGAGCGGTCGTATGTGATGCATGAGCCGTAGAGTGCGGCGAGGTACGGCGTTAGGTGGGAAAAGTCGTCTGGGCAGAAGTGTAGGACGAGTCCGGAATCGAGGCATCAGTAGAGGCGCTGTGGACTGAGGTCTCGGTCCGGACGGCGAAGAGACTTATGAAGTAGGTCGTCAGCTGTGCAAAAGATCTGCATTCACGAAATGCGTCTGATTTGAAGGAAACCATCCGATACGATAGAAAGAGAGCGTCAGCTGCGCAGGATACCGTCCGTCTACTTCGTGAAACCCATCCGCTGGAAATGAAGAACCGTACTCGAAACTTCATCTTAGTCATTCTTCGGGTGATTTGGTACTCGTTACCGTGTCGTGGTCGCGTCTCGGGTTTCATTTTCGATTTGACTAGTCCCGCGAAGAGATGGCGTCGGCTCTGGTCGAGGACACGCGTGCTCAAGTCATGAATATTTTCAGTACGGCACCACCAGGTCTGACGCTCCCTCAAGGATCCTGCTGTGTTCGGTTGCCGTTAAAGTAAGTAACGACTTCATATTTGGAGGAAATCTGGCTCAATTCGCTTCTGTTTGTGGGAGTGTCGAGGGATTTCGATTGCTGCCGTTGGATTCAGTCAGAGCGTGAGCTCTTTCTACCGGGAATTTGATATTCCCACGAGGTCATGCTTATGAGTTGGTCCGAGTTGACGCTTCGGCCCTCGCGTGACCAGTTCGTGTTCAATCCTGGTTGATCTAGGTACGCGGCCGCGCACGTCAACGGTCAACGTCAAACGAGTCCTCAAAATCTGGTTCATGGCACTTTAGCACATTGCCGCTCCTCCAATCAATCCAAGCCCGTGCCTTCTGACTTCTTCCGAATATAAAACTTAGTGAAGATCAGCTGGAACAGCACCGGGTCTGGATACTGTTCGGTATTGCGTTCAGCTCACGGCTCTGTACAGGATCGCCCCGTTCTATCCACGTTCTTTCCCAACAATACGGGCACCGCGAACCCTCCCTAGCCTGGAGAAATGAATTGTTTTAGAGAGTTTCCCCCAGAAATGCCCGGTCGCGTTCAAATTTAATCAACAAGCGGCCACACAAAGTCGCGAACGGCATCCACCTTCGAATGTCCTTTTGTGATCGAACACTGGTCTCCGCGGCGATGGCTTCGTCACCTACCTTGTTGAACACGTCCGCAAACTGCCAGTACCTCGCTAGAGTTTGGGGGCTTCTCTCAAACCATCCAGGGCGATTTTTTCCTACCGTTCCTGTGTCCTCGCTCTTTCTGCCGAACATTGGCTAACAATGCCAACATTGAGAATGCACTTCTCACACAACACTTCCGCTTTGCTTCGCGCTGGCAGAGATCCTGGGATCCCTCGGCTCTGACCACGGCGATCGATACCTTGAGTGTTCTCCTCTGCGTTAGATTTCCTATGAACATGGTGGAAAAGGTCTCGGGTTGTTGGAGTGTTCTCTTTCGCATTTGGTATCCTGATTCCTAGGGGCGCCACCGCGAACAACTCAACGTTCTCTAGACCTTTGAGTTTCTACTCTGCGTGCGGTTTCCTACGGACACCCTTGGAATGACATCTGGTCATGGGAGCATCGCCCATGATTTGCGTTCTCTGTGATTATCGTTGTAGCATCATGTGCTGCCTCGAACAACGTCAACACCATCCAAGCGTTGCATTGCGTAGCTCTTACCGTCGGCCTTGACCTTGGCCAAACTGACTATATAAAGCCGACTTCTGATCCATCAATGAATATTGCACTACAAATCACTTCCCAATATCACGCCGTGTGCTACGAGCGGATTCTCGCCATCTCTCAAGTTTCTGACATACTATGTATTTATGCCCTTCCTCCGGACCCAACCCCACGATGGCTGCTCCGGTAGAGTCTCGTCGCCTGTCTCCGCTCAGTCTACCCGCCGTCGTCGTGACAGATATATTTTTATATCTGAGCTTCAGTGAGATTCTGTGCGTTGGACCTTGGTTTCCCCTTCCCTTCTTCCTTCCTAGCGCCAACTCGTTGTCAAAATTATTTGGCTGATCTAATACGTATTACAGTCTCTCTCTGCGCGTCTGCAAAGAATGGGAGCGCACGCTCACGAGCCGCCGGCATAGCCCACTATGGAGGAACCTGGAAGTTCCCAATAACTCCATGCAGAGTTGGCCGAGCTATTGGGATGTATTAAAGATGCTGTGCTGGGCAGGTGACGGAGGTGTCAACAGAATCGTAATGGGGAGACGCGACCTGGCCTGTGTAGCATTGACGGCTCTACTCAAAGCATCACCAAACCTGGTGCATTTGGAGTATACGCAGCCCGAACAAGATCTTTTGTTACCTTCTGACGAGAAGCTATGGAAACGACTCAGGTATGTCACCATTGATGGTTCTCAGAAAGCTTTTCGAAACGCTGCACCCGACCGACCCGGAGGATTCCCCCGTGCGTTCCTCCAAAACGCTGCCAGCTCCTTGGAACATCTTGACTTCGAGGGGATTCCACACCAATGGCACAACACGGCGCTTGAGTCGTCAATCCCGCTTCTTCCGAAGCTGAAGACTTTGCGAATGAGAGATTCGTCGAATGATATCGTTCCACTTCCTATGGTTTGTTTTCCCGCGCCCGAAGAACCCCAATGAGGAGATTGTCACCCCCTTTTTTCTTCTTCTTCTTCTTCTTCTTCTTCTTCTTCTTCTTCTTCTTCTTCTTCTTCTTCTTCTTCTTCTTCTTCTTCTTCTTCTTCTTCTTCT
>SRPS01000403.1:0-13453 GCA_018360175.1 Claviceps arundinis | reverse complement strand
TGATCCTTTTCCAGCCCCCTCAACGGGGTTTCATGTCGTCGCTCTTCTCCCTCGATATGAGCGTACAATTCCATGACGGAGAATACACCGCCATCACAGTCCTTCTTCTTCGCCGAGTGCAGGTATCCCGCTGCTCCCACGATAGCCATCTGTACCTTTGGTGATCCCCCCTGCGTACGATTCCCTATGGACACCGTCGCGTCGGCCTTTGGCCTCTCGAGCGTAGCTCGTTTCTGCCTGCCATCTCGTCTCCTCTTGTCCTCCCGGTCAAGCTTTTGGTTCCTCCTCTCCACATCCTTCTGATGGGCAGGGTCTACCTTCCGGGGTTCCAATAGATCCTCAGGCGTCCACAATATCAATCGTGGCAATTCTGATTCCTGTAATGCCGGGCGCTCAGGCGGCCATATAATCCGCCTTGTCGTTGGATCTAGAGATACACCGTGTTTCTCCATCCACTTGAGCCCCAAAATCACGTCCCTGTTGCCAATGTTCAATTCTAACATCTGGCATCGGGTTTGTCGTCTGTTGTCGATGATCAGGTTCGGCGCCCAGACGCGCGAGACCACATGACCAGGTTTACCGTCGAATCCCACAATAGGGACGTCCTCTGGCAATTGCTCCGACGGTGCCCTGAGGTGGTGTTTGAGTAATTTTGCGATGCGGGGGTGTACAAAGGCATTCCCTCCCGCTCCCGTGTCGATCAGTGCAGTAACTTTCAGTCCATATCCATTGAAATCTACTACAAGTCTGGCGAGGAACTGCGGTCCTCCTAATAGTTTTCTCAAGTTTATGACTGCCATGCTCATGCTCATGCTACACGTACACTTGCCTAGGGGGGAGTTTGATTTCCCTAGGCCTCCTCGTTTCCCGAGTCGGAGTCCGAAAGCTCTTCCACTTCCCTCGTGACGCTGATCTGCTTTACAGCGTTTGCCCCCGTCCGCTTCTTTGGACACAACCGAGCGATGTGATCCTTCTTCCCGCACACATAACACGCGCCCTCTGTGAGAAACGCATAACCACCTGTTCCGCCCAAAAGGTCAAGTGACCAAGTTGCATGTCTGCAGCTTGATCAAGGTTATATAGTGCATTGTCACAGCTGCACAGACGGCACTGTACAGACCGTGACACCCTCCTCCTTCCGTTTGTGATATTCGGGTGAGAACGTGCGTCCTCCCGCAATCGGTTCGGCTCTCTGGCTGTGTCCGGAATTTGGCTTGCCCTTCTTCGCCGCTTGGGAATCTGTTCCCTTCCCAGGCGTATGTACGGCCCAATTGCCGTTCGACAAGCTATATTGGCGGCTCGCACTCCGCATAAGATCTTCCACCGTGCAAGCCTCATTTGCGTGGTTGCCGGCCAGCGTCTTCTGCCACTGCTTCGGTAGCTTGCGGTGGAAAATTGTCTTCCATGTCTCCGGAGGCTCGCCGGATGTCTGGGCCAAGCTGTAGAACGCTGATCGGAACGCCGCGAATCCTTCGCTCGTCAGCTGCAGTTCTTGCAGTTTCTCGCGGGCCGCGCTCTTTTCGTCCGGGTCAATGTAAATTTGATCTAGGACGGCGAAAATATTCGTGTACGAGCCGAATGCCGCGTTCCCGTCGCAGCCGCGGGCGGCCTCCACATGGTCTCGGGCTTGGCCCGTCAACCGACTCAGGCAATACGCCACCCGTGCGGCATCCGTGACACCAATCCTCGTTGATGGTCAATTTGGCGATCATGTCCCCTTTCCATGCCTTGTATTTCGGGGACACGCCGTTGTCCAATCGTTCAGGATCCGGGATCTTGGCAGACTTGCCGGATCCTCCTCCTCGAGGTGAGGACTCCCTCTTGACCTCGGGACTCTCTCTCAGGTCCTCCACGTTCTGAGTGAACTGGTCCTTGAGCACCCGGAACTCGTCGTCCTCGTTCGCCTCCTGGCTGTCTCCCGTAGCGAGCTTGTCGGTCAGAACCCGAACCTGATCGAGCAGATCCTGACAAACCGTCTCGCTGTGTTTCGTTATCTTGTTCGTGTGTTTGGCCATGGCTTCGATGTGGCCGTTCTGCATGGCCACGGTGGCCAGCAGGTCGGATACGAAACCTAGGGCCACCTCTCTCTGGCGCGCGGCCTCGATCATGTGAGTACGGAACACGTCCGGGGTCCATTCAGTTGATTTGTCGCACGCTGGGACTTCGATCCATGTCCGCTCGTCCTCTTCTGGAACCATGACCGGCCAGCCGTCACATTCTGTAAGTCGGCGAGACAGCTCCTCCTCGGCTGCGGCTGGGTTCCATTCCCAGAGCCTGCTCTGAAGGAGCCGAACGTCGCGGGTGGTGTACTTCTTTCCCGGTTCCGGCAGCCATTTTTCTCGTTCTTCGGGGGGGGGGGTTCGCCCCGGTCGCACGACTACCAGGTCGTCCGCCACCAGTTCACCAAGTATCGGCGGTCCTGGCCAGTAAAAGATCTTGTCTTCGGTCGTGGTATACTCCATCGAGCTGCTCTCCGGCATCAGGGGAAAAGCCCCCGCCATGGCGGATGTTGACCTTGACACTTTGTTCCAAATTTTGTGTCGTTAGGAGCGCTTCGTCGCAGTTCCCGTCGGAAGAAAAGAAAGAAAGGGGAAGAAATTTTTTTCCCAGTGGGATTTTTAAAGGTCGTCCCCGACTGAAATAAATGGGTTGGGCGATCTTTCTTATTATGTCACAGCACAAGAATTTGGGTAGGCCGAAACGCTATCTATTCGAATGTATTAACTGAGAATAAGAAAGATAGAGAAGAAAGAAGAAAACTCTAACTACAGCGCGATCCCGTCGCGCCTCTATCTCCTCCAATGGGTCCAGGGGACCCACAGCCCCACAGCTTGTCCTGTGCAGCCCGTGACAGGTGCCTTACAAACACGCTGGGCCCACTTTCACGGTTGCAGAAGGTTACGGCGCCAAGTTGGGAACCGGGATAAGGAGGAACGAGTACTTCCGTCGCGGCCCTACGCTGCGCTTCGGGGCGAAGAAAGACTCGCCTCGCTTCGCTTCGGGTTGGAGAGAGTCGGGCTGGAAAGGTGAGGTTTGCGGATGGTATGGCGGTTCAGCGCCAAACTTGCGGGACTCGCTGGTGCCCTCCGGGGGGATGCCTGCGGCTGGTCTGGGGGATTTTAGGGGCCCTTCACAGAGCGCGGGATGGCGGGCGACTGCGTCGCCGCCGCAATAGGTTGGCAATCGCACGGAGTAAGCTTTCAGGACAAAACAAAAGAGCGGGCAGGCAGCACGGGATGGCGTCGCCGCTGCAATGGATGGGCTCATGTTGGTGCACATTGCAATTGCACGGGTTGCAGTTTGGACGATAGAAGATGTATGCGAGGAACCCCGCCGTTGGCCGGCGCCCACGGGATGACTAAGCTGACCCTTAGCGTCATCATCGAAAATGCCCGTCTCCGTAGTTATCAATTCCCACCAGAGACTCGCCAGATAACGTGCCTCATTTCTTCATCTCTCCATAGGCGCATCGTCCACTCGACTCGATCATACTACAACACGGTATTTCGATTATCGCTCCTTCACGATTCTCTCGGAGGTCTACTTCAAAATGGGGTAAGCTTTCCTCACCCGTACATGTTTCGTGATACACTGATCACAACAAGCGATGCAGTGGACAATTGCACGACTCTAAACTAGAGACTGATCGTCCTTTAGATTGATTGATGCAAAGAATAAGGTGCCTGAGCAGCAGCGATATTATCAACAGGCTTACAAGGCACACACGCGGATCTGGATGATTGTACGCCTTTGTTTGACTCTGTCATTACTATACCGACTATTGTGCTAACGGCATATAGGGCTCCCGCAGCCGGTGGTACATGACACCCTACCTTGTTATGCTTTGGGGTGGTTTTGGAGGTTTGCCTCATCCAAGTCGAAGCTGCCCCTTTCGATTCAATCACTGACGCTGTCTAGCCGCTCTATACGCTGCTGGGCGAAAGGTCACCGGCCACAACACCTGGTTTGGCAAGAACTAACTAGGAAGCTACAATTCGACAGATGACGATGGGAGGTGCCACGGAAGGATAACACAGCTGTTCGCATCAACTGATGACCAAATTTCGAAGTGTAGCTTGAAGTTTTTCCAGTGAAGTTGAGAGACGCATCAAAAGATAGAAGTATACGTTGTTTAGTCCCGTGGTGCAAAATACAGAGCTCAGGTTTTGATTATGTGACTTCTCGCCTTCCTCGTAGTAGGTATAAGGGAAGTTAGGGCAAGGGACTGTTCATCACATCCGACCAGTTTCCTAACCTTTATCACGATCAATATCTTGTGGCTCCTGGTGCTGTCTCATCTTTCCGCAGACTGGTCAAAACCTCTCGGAAGCGCTCTTTGCCGGAACCTGCTGCGCCGCCCTGACTACCCTTTCCACTGACGTCGATGAGTTTAGCAATTCGTTCCCAACTGGTCCCACTTGCGACCACATCTTCACGACTGTCAAGAAACTGCTCAGCTTCCTTCCTGGCCTGTGCGATTCCCTTCTCCTTCTTTGTGTTGTAGTTTTCATAAAAATCGTCGATGTTCTGCTGTGCTTCCATGATCGTTTCTGAGCGTTGTGTGGCAAATTGCTCCGCTCGTTTAGCAATGAGAGTGTCGCGCTCCTGCCGCCATCGTTGAATGACCTCGGGCTCTTCTTCGTTGTGAATTTGTGTCTGATAGCCAGAGTTGTAGCTGACGGGTTGGGTCGCGGAGCTGTTGCCTGACAATCCGCCAGCGCCCTTCAAATTGTCAGTTGCCGTGCTTCAAGTAATTGAAATCCAGCAGTACATACTAATTGGCTGGCGAGGTCTGGATATTGAGCTTCAAATGCGGAACCTTCAACTACGCTCTGGGCTACCAGATCAACATCGGGCTGAGCAATTGAAGCATCGTCACCGGTTACAATTTTTCTAACGTCTTCGCCGAGTACGGCCTTTTCTCTGGCAAGAAAGTCATCAGCTGAGGGCTCGGCAGAAGAATCTTTGTTCTCAGTTTGCGCTTCACGAGAAAGTCAGTGACGTAACAGGAGCTGAACTGAATACATTTGTGACGAACCTCCGGCATCCAGATCATCGATGGAAGGAAATTTGTCCGCCATTTTTGCCTGGTGAGAGAGTCTTGCTAATTCGTAGCAATTTGTTTTTAATTCCTTGGGATTACTCTTGTTACTTTCCAGGGAATATTATTGTGCTTACTGTGTTTGCATTCAGGCGAGTGGTTGTAGCACAAGCTACGCAGCTAGCGCCGGACAACATACAAGTGATTATTGCATATGACGGGGTGCACACTGCCGCGCAGCCTGATTGGTCAGTGATTTGTCAACGAATGGCCCGATGATGATCCCTCTTGCTTCACGCCGAAGGAAGCTTGTCTACTCGTAACAGAGATATTTTTATATGAGGCATGGGGCTTTTGGGTCACACGGCTTTTCTATTAGCTGACACGTAAGCTATAAAGGCTTCTTTCATACGTGGGCGATTTCAGCCTCCTATCTATCATCCGTATTGAGCGACAATCTATTTACTCGAGCTATTTCTCACAACAGCTTGATCGAGAAGCTGTCTGTACTCCTTAATCCGAACTTGACGGTGAGACTCGGCTTTATTATCAAGTTTACAACACTCCAGCGGCGAGGGGATCGCGCTCACATGCTGCACATATCGCACATCTTAATCTGCCGCCGTAATTCGTTGGAAATTCGAAGATCTGCGTACTTGGTTCGCGAAAATGGCGTACAATGACGATTCGGTCCTCGCGCGTCTTTCATCACTGAACGAAAGCCATGACAGCATTGCTACGGCAGCTCAGTGGATTATGTTCCACCGGTGAGTTCAGCCAACAGTTCGTCATGTCCAAGATTTCTGAGTTGATCGTGATTCTGTTCCTAGCCGGCACGCGGACAGAACCGTTCAACTTTGGATGCAAAAGTTGAAGGATTCGTCCAGTACTAAAAGACTTACTTTGATGTACCTCGCGAATGGTAAGAAACTTGTCATGACAGGCAGTTTATGCGACGCTCCTACAAACAGCTGCTTACCCCTTACGGATGGATAGAGGTCGTCCAACAATCCAGAATTCGACATAAAGAAGATTTCGTGATTGCTTTTGGCCCCGTAGTGGCGGAAGCAACCTCACTGGCATACAAAGGTGCGCCTGCGGACATTCAAGCCAAGCTCCGCCGCGTGGTGGATGTCTGGAGGGATAGGTCTATATTCGAGGCTCCAATACAGAAAGCTATGGAATCTCGTCTTGATGGTGCGTAAGATTGCAATTAAGTGGCACACGCACTTTCAGTGTTGGCACAGTGTTGGCTAATATTTGTTCTATCATGGCGACAGAACTAGACAAATCTCGAGGTGCAACGAAGTCTGGGTTTGGGGGTTCACCGTTTGGTAGCACATCTGTGCCATCTGAACTCGCTCCTCTAGTCAATTTCCATGTGGAAACCGCTAAATTGAGCATACCCCTCACGAGTACTGTTGCGACTGCGATTGAGGAATATGACAAGCAACTAGACCCCGAGAACGCAGTCCCTTCGGCGCCAGTATATGCGGCTCGTCTTAATGGTCTTCTGAAAATTCTAGCAAATGCAGAAAATGCAGTTGCGGAATGTGTCAAAGCTCGTGAGAGTCTTGTGTTAAGCCTAGAGAAGCTGCTCAGTTCAAGCAGGTATGCCTGGGCAAGCGACAAAAAGGTGGTGGACAACTTGCGCGAGCGTAAGAAGAACATTGAAGACAAAAAGCAAGAAGTGGAACTGGCCATCATGCGAGCATTGGGACCCGCTGAGAGAAGTGATGTGCCGAGACAGGGTGAAGCTGCATTTCCTGTGCCAGAACCAGGTCGACCAGAAGTTGAGGCTCTTACTCCACCCCCCATGCAAGACGAGCAGCAGGTGGCGCCTTTGGAGGCATCAAAGGAAGTGGAGGCAGCACCTACCATTGACGATGACTTGGTCAGTCAGGGAGCTGCCCTGAATTACCAGTCTCTGCCCCTTTCCGTCAATACATCACACAAACGACGACGGATTGACTCATGCGAAAATATTCCTTCTATTCCTGACCTGGTTAGCACTAAACCCTAGGCAGCGCATTTGTTGGGAAAAGATGAGATGATCTACATCAGACGCAGAACACGCAGCATACAGATGATCACATCCTTAGGTCACCCATGTAACCTAGTTATCTTCGTCTTAATATTGCAACTTTTGGTCTCATTGGAACAAATCCAAGAGATATAACAATGCACATGGCTGATCAGTGGTCTTTCAATAGATTCCAGATCGGTCAAGTAATCCGAAGAAGAGAATTCACGCCACACGGGTGACGGTTGTGCTAAAGCAAGACCATCTTACAAGAGAGTAAATTCAAATCTTCGATACCTTCTATTACGAGAAAACACGTTTTCTTAATCGTCTCCATCATATCTAAGGCAAGTCGGAGATCGAGCCGAGATCTCTCTCTTGGCCTTGCTAGTCAAAGGGCCAGAAAGTAGAGGACAATGTTGTCGCTTCTATCATGTCAGAAGATGAGGACTTCGCCGTGTCTTCTATTGTGAAAAACTCTCCTGACCTCTAGACTTTGATTGACAGGCTCGAAAACAACAACAAAGTCTCGGTTTCCTCTGTCAACAGAGAAGACAGTCACTTTGAGCTTGTTACATGTATCAAAGAGTCGTGCCCTCTGTCCCCTGTTTGTTATTCCTCCCATCGGAGCCCACGTTCAGACAAGATGGAAGCACAATTGGCAATCAACTTCATACAATTCGAAATACAACGATCCCGCATTTCTGTGCCAGAGGGATGTACAGCACAGATTGGTGGCCAGTCGGCTGCCACTCTTTTGTGTAATAGGTGCGCATCGCCCACACAGGCTCAAGAGTCAACACCATAAAGCCCGCTTCCCCCGCACGCATACCCCCCCTTTCAAGTTTCCACACTTGAGCAATCATCGAATTGATTCTTATCGACTGTATATATGTGTGCATTATTCTGTTCCAACAATCACTAAGTGTAACAAGCGTGGAGATACTGTATTCTGATACTCTGAGCTTTGCCCAGTCCTCAGCAATGTAGGTGTCAATTGAACGGAGCCGAGGGAATTGTGTAATGCGTATTCTTTTGTTGTCGTCAATGGCACAACTGAATTGGACACATTACTGCGCAACCGGTCGAGGACTTCTCACGCCGAACGGAATGACTGCACATTCGACCGAAGTGAGATGCCCTGACGGCGGCGCAGACGCTGTAAACACTGAGCACCCCACAAAATGGTACGATCCCAAGACGCTTGTTGTCTTGGAATTAGCACATATACAGGCGACTTGTTGTGACACTCCGTCACAGACACCCGCGATTAGCCTAGGCTATCTCATGTGGCATAGACGATGAAACTGGATTTTCATAACTATTCTACTGTTCTTGGGAAAAAATGTTGTTCTCGGATTCCCGCACCCACTACGTAGATGTCTAGGTACCTAAGGTACCTGGTAGATAGGTACTTAGGTGGGTGGGTCAAGTAGCTAAAGTGAAGTGAGAGGTACATACCTCCTAGGTACCTATCTCCTAACCTTGGAAGTAGGTTATTGGCGACACGGCAGTGACATAAGCGCCGAAAGCGCCGATGTTGTAGATACCGCATCTCGTCAAAACAGCATTAAAGATGTTCGAACATGTCACGGTCTCGCGGTGTACCTAGTCAATCCTACTTACTTTATGGACTCACCGGCCAGACCGATTCCGTCATTGGCTCTTTAGAACGCTGTGCTACATTTGAACTTTTCCGGCAGCTCAGTATCATTGTCGTTAAGTCTACAACCTCAACCAAGACCGAACGAAGTGCGACAACTGCTGTGCACTTCACTTGGCACCCGCCATGTGGCGCGACCGTACAAACCTGTGCGTACATCTATCTACTGCAACTATCCCGGTCAATCTAAGGGGCGACGACAGAAGTCCTTGTATTTCAAAAAAATTGCTGTATTTCAAAATGCCCCTGTGTTTAACATCTAACCTACGATACCTTTGAGTGCAGTTTTGTCTCCTATCGCCAGTCATACGCACATCACCCGACACAAAATAGATATGGTGCATCCAATGCAAGTGGCGCTGGGGCATGGTCAAGTGCCTACTCGATCAACATCCACGCTTCCGAAGATAGACGGGGACTACTATCGGATAGTGAACTCGGAGATGATGGCGATGCTGTAATTGAAATGGATCGTTTGCCTCCCAGATGGGCTGAGGCTTCCGATGAAGTCACCGAAATGCTGGCACAGGTGGCTATCAAAGGTCAACAACTAGAAGTGCTTCACCAGAAACATGTTCTTCCAAAATTCAATGACGACGAAACGAAGAAAGGGCAAGGAGCACAGATTGATCGATTGACGCAACAAATAACCAAGTCTTTCCACGAATGTCAACGCAGAATCCAACGAATCGATGAACTAGTTCGAGAAGCCAAGCAAGTAGGTGCTCTTAGCAAAGCTGAGGGGACCATAGCCAGGAACCTCCAGATATCTCTTGCAACAAGACTTCAGGCAGCAAGTGCCAGTTTCAGAAAGAAGCAAAGTGCTTACCTTAGAAGTAAGATGGCCGGTCAAAAATTAATTCTTTACTCTTTTCTTTCCTGTCAATTAATCAATGGCAAATAGGACTACGAGATATGGGTGGCCTGGATTATTTTACACCCACCGATGGGTCGTCTTTGCTGCACGAACCGGACGCAGATCGGTCTTTCTCTCAGTCAACGCTACAAGCAGCGTCTCAGCAGAAGCTTTTGCACACTAACGACACTACCATATCGCAACGAGAACGCGAGATCGAAGATATTGCTCATGGTATCATTGAACTGTCAGATCTGTTCCGTGATCTCCAGAATATGGTGATTGACCAAGGCACTTTGCTTGACCGCATTGACTACAATGTTGAGCGTGTTCACGAAGACGTCAAAGGGGCAGATCAAGAGCTAACTGTTGCTTCTGTTTATCAAAGAAGGACGACTAAAAGAAAGATCATTCTCTTACTGATGATAGTCATATTCGGACTATTGATTCTGCTGCTAATAAAGCCGAAAAGGTAGTGGTTCAATCTGCACTTCTAATGAAAATGAGGGACACGACTTTCCGGCTAGACAAATCCATCAACAACGACAACAGACCGTCTTAGGTTGCCCAGAAAATGGCTTATCGAATTAACCGGCTCATTGTGCACAACACTCCATGACGACCGTCGCAGTATAATGAGTCACCACATAGTTACTAGCTAAATCAATTACTTGGTAGTGAAGAGTATATGTAAATTGATACCGAAAGCATAGGAATTGCCGAATAGAATTTACAAAAATAACATGTCTTCTTGGGAAGAGTTCTGCGGCTGATCGAACGATTGCTCAAACAACTTCGCATACCTGCTCCAGAGCTTGGGCTTTTGCTTGTCCAACTCACCCCTTAAGTCCAATGCACTAGGAAAAATGTCCGAGCCCCACGCCTCGTCAAATAAGAGCTTTAAACACTCGGGCGATAACTCGAGTTTATCTCGAGACCGGTTCCTTTCACTGCCCGGTATTTGCGCAAGCGCAATCTTCGACAATATCACGGCTCGTAGAACTTGTAGGTCAACAATAACGCCGAGATATTTGAGCCGTGCTAACAACCGCACGCCTTTAGTGATATCGCAGATAGCGAGCCCAGTCCCTGCTAAGTCTTCAAGAGATGGACTCGCTGAAGACGTTGTCAGCTTTTGGTCGAATCCCCATCGTACAATTGATCTCTGAAGGTCAAGGTCGAAGATCTGCTGGATTGGATGCTGTTCATGACTGAAAGGAAGATCTGAGGGAATGCTCGGTATCGGGTAATTCCAATTGCCACAAGCCTTCGTGCGTGGGCTTCTGTGTCGCGAAGAGTGATTCGGAGCCGTCAAATGTGGGGTTGAACAAGCTTTCGCACCGCGATTTGCTTGATCACATCGAGAACAATTCCAATCAGCCTTCACATTACCATAGTTGCTAAGGGTAGGAGAAGACGATGAAATAGCGTCTCGACCCGAACCGTTCTCAGTGTCTTTTGCATACGGCGACAGCGTCGACGATGCGCGGGAGGCCTTAATGGCGGCCCGGCTCTTCAGCAAAGATCCAGGAAGATCCTCACAACATATGGGCAACAAACCACCCGAGGATGGAGAGTACAGCTGTACGATCTCCTCACTGAGCTGCTGGAATTCATCTAGGCGACCTGAACGACCGAGGTTCCAGAGTAAGAGCTTCCAGTATCGCAGAGGGATGGCAACGTCGTGTAACGCAACACGACGAACTATGCCAATAGCCATGTTGAGCAGGCGCTGGAATGATGTACGTGACTTGCTGCTCCGATATTTTCGCTTTCGCTTTGCAGAATGCTTGCCCAGCCCTCGAAATGCGACCTCAAGTAATTGAGACGCACTTTCTCTGTTCATGTTGATGTTCAGAGCTTCCATTCGATCCAGAATTTGTCTTACTCTACCGAGTTTATACGTCTCCAACTCTTGTTGAAGTATAGCATTGAGTCGATGAGAGGATGGCTCGGAATCTATAGCCCACTCAATACCTTGCAATAGTCGTTGTCTCCTCCAATCTCTGTTGCGCAAGGCCGACACCTTAAGCATTCGACGCGTTTCAACATCGTCAAACTCATCCGGATGTATGTCACAGGCCAGAAGGTCGGCAAGTAGTGAATCTTCTTCACATTTGGCAAAAAATGCCAAAACTTTGCAGTAATTCTTATTTGAGACGGTGATACCCAGCTGCTCGATGCGTGCGAGGCGCAGAGCGGTCATTCTTGCGCCCGATTCCCTCAATGCAAGAGATTGAAGAGACCTCGGGCCCATCACACGGAGGCCAAGTCTCTGCGCGAGGTGGATGGCAAAATCGATAGATGTCCAAGAACTTGCTAACCATTTCGCTACAATGCTGTCACTATACTGGCCTTTGCTGAAACAAAGGTCGTTGCTCAACTTCGACTGCAAGGGAGCGTCTTCGATGAACGAGTCGGCCACTTCAGCGAGTAGTTTTTCCTCGTTTGTGAGAGCGATTGAAGGGTAGTATTGGTGAAGAAAACGTAGGAAGGGCGTAGATAGATTCGACTTCGGAAAATCTCCAAAGACGAGCAGCTTCTTCCGCCAAAGTCTGGCTAATTTTGAGCAGCCCGCCGCGAAAAGAACAGGGATGAGATGGTCATACAATCCTTTGTCTTTGCTAGAGATGTACAAAGCTGTTAAGGTGCTCTGCATGCTTGGCGATGGATCGAGAACGAAGTTTGAAAGAATGGCGCCAAATGTGTCGGTGGACGGTAAGAATTTTGGAGCAAGACGCAAATGCCATATGATAGTGTCATCGTGCCGGCGAGTCTCAAGCATATGATGCATAACTTTCATGTATAGATCCGGCCAATAGAAATCGTATTTTGCCAGAAGCCTGTGAGCCGTGTCGACCAAGATGTTCAGCCATGAGTTACTCGTCATTGTAACGGCCAAGACTTCGTCCCGGAGAAGTTGAGCCTCATCTCGGCTCAGATTACCCGAGGTTTCGTCCTTTTGAAGCAGTTCAAAGATTTCCCATATGCCCTTGCCAGCGTCACCTCGGTTTATCATTTGAGGAATACGCATCGAAGCAAACGGATGTACAGACAAGGCAGTCAGATCCAGAACATCTAGGTCGAAGCTGAACGCATTACCTAATGACAGCGAAGCTTTCTTGGACGTCAAGTTTGATGATTGTAGAAGATGCCCCTGTCCGAGTTTAGCGAGCTCCTCCGATCTTGGCCATTCGGGCACATGATAGAACTGACGCCAAAGAGCATTTATGTGCGTGAGGGCCACGGGACTACATGACGACGAGCGCAAGATCAGGTTCCTGATATTTTTACTGCCCAACGTACACAATGGTGATCGTAGAGTGGTGAGAGATCGCTGCTGAGGTGGGAAACTTTGACAGCGAGGCTTCCCCGACGTCGCGAAAGCTTTCCGTCCAGCACTCGGCAGATGACAAGTCAGCCTTGACCTTCGCATTCCTGAGAGTGTAGCATGCGAAGAAAAGAACTCATCGGTTTGAAGACGAGATCCGTTTCTTCCGTGTCAATCGACCTTGTGCAGGGCTTTTTGATCCATGCCCAAATTGTTTTGCCTTAGCATTAGGTAGAGTGTGAATTTTGAAGGGATCAATTGTACTCCGCAGCCAAAAGAGAACCCCAACTACATGGGCGTTACTCCGTGAACTGTACGAGTTTACTCGGCGAACTGTTTTTGCCAAAATGCCCCACAATTCTCAGGGTCCTTTGTACCTCTCCGCTCCAAGACAGTGCTTCAGACAATGCACACTGCCGACACCGTTGTTTTAATATTTCCAAAGAGCATTCCTATTCGGACAGCATAAAATTGCTAACCGGACAGCATTCTCCACAATTCTTGGTCTCCTTTGTACCCCGCCAAATTACAGTGGGAAG
>SRPS01000402.1:0-13500 GCA_018360175.1 Claviceps arundinis | reverse complement strand
ACCTTATCGGTCCTTATCAATCCTTATCTCCTCCCTTCAGTTTTGCCTATTTTTGGCGCGCTCTGGCACAGCTTCGCGTCACTGCATTTTTTCACTCTGAGCAGGTAAATTACGATCTTCTCGTATTGATGTGTCCATTCATGCAAGGTCGTCCAGAGTTTCGTGGCGGTTGAGTCCCTAGCAAATCATGGAAGATCCGAACAAACTTGAGACTGTTACTTTCCGTTGTCGGCCAACGCCAAGGGTAGGTCTTGAAACCAAACGGACGCAACTATTATCTCAGGTCTTCCGCGAACGGCGTTGAACGCAATGCGGCCAATATTTGTCATGATTGTGCAGGAGAGCGGACGAAGAATCATTGCAGTACCTTTGACGAGGAGAGGACCACTGCGGCTGTCGCTGATGAAGTCAATCGACATGAGCATGCCCACGTGGTTCTCTCATGGAGAAGTAGCCCTCCGGCATCTTCAACAGTGTCAGATGCATGGATCCAGGGTCATTGAGTGTCGATCAAGCTAAAGGCCGAATCGTAGCCTTACGACTCAGCCCTCATAGCGAAGACTATAAACATAAGATACTGTACACAGAAAAAAGAAAGCAGGTATCCCTTGTCTGCTACTGTGCACTGAACAAATCTTCTTCCTACATAACGACCGAGTGTCGTCCGCAAGCCGACAAGAAATGTGCGGTATAAAACAAGGTACATTGGGTAGGTAGCGCAAGACCACGTATGTACCTATGTATGTACCTACCTTCCTACATATGTATGTATGTAATGTGTCGGCGGGCTACCCCGGATTCTTGTTTCTTTTTCTCCGACATTAGCCTGCCATCATCGGGCGGCCATGCAATGTTGGGCAACTCGGCGCACTGGCGTTCTAGAAGCGCCGAGAGATCTAAGTTTGGATGAAAATAGCTCACGTGGGCTCTCGGGTGCTCACCTTGACTCCGTGCGTACGAGGTTGAGCTTGGTCTTGAGCGTTGAGAATTGAGAGATGCATAATAATCACAGACAGTGGAATTACCTAAGTCAATCCCGCTTCTTGCTCGACCCTCTTTTCCTATTTTCATCCTCCTCAAGGTTTGAACGGAAAACTTCGCCCTGGTCAATAAGTGGTCACCTGATGACGGTGAGGGCATCGTGAATTCCGCCGGCCGGAAGGTCGGCAATGGCCCCCCCTTTCTATGCGGGGTCGAGACTCAACATGTACACAAAAGGTACTTACGGTGTACATGCATATGTGCGTCGCTTCTACTGTAGTTGAGGCACGCTGGGCTGGTTCGCCTCGTATCCCAAAAAAATTCGTCGGCAGCCGTGTACCAATCTACAGATGGCGACAAATTGGATCAGATGACCATTTGATAGGCGTGCAAAAAAAGCTGATGAGGACAGAGGTGCTTCCCATCGCACGAAGCGTGGCGTGCCAAAATCGGCATCGAATTTAAACATCGTGAGTCTCGTGACCGGCACACAGGGGCCGAGGCCTCTGGAGCCTGGGTACCTAGATTAGTAGATCCCTACGATGCTTGATAAAGTCACGCCAGACTTTCACCAGACACCTCCAGGCTGAGGCTCCAGCCCTCACTCTCCGGTGTCGGCTTTTCAGTCACCAGTTACAACTTACCACTGAGTCACTGACTCACTGGGCAACAAAGACATGAATCCCGTCAAGGTCTTTCTGTAACGGAGCGTTCTCGTCGGTATGTACAGCCCTGACTCCTGAGCCCTCATGTACAAAGGTATGTATGTACGTATGTACTCCGTATGTACATGTACCGTCCCAACTTCCCCGCCCATTGCCGGCGCGAAGTTGTGTCAGGCTTGTCAGCAACCCCACGAACCCGATTCCCACCAAATCTGGCTTTTTAATTCCTCTCTACGGAGTAATTTGTGTCGGCATGCATGTACAGACTACAGAGAGATACTCCGTAGATACATACCTACCTAAGGTACATACATACCCACCCAGCACGTCCTACCTACACCACCATGCCATGGCCCATGATTCTATGTAACTGAAATAGGCCGCCCCAACGTGTGTCAATTGGGCGACCTAAAAAGCACTCTTTGTAGATGTATACATAGGTAGTTCTCGGCTAGAATTTTCGGCATGAACACGGGCTCTTATCAACAATGAGCTTGCGAAATCATCATGGCGACAAGAGTTACCTACGTAGGTAGAACCACAACTACAATGTACATACATTAGGTACCTTAGGTACATAAACTGCCTTGCCAATTGTGGAGGCGCCTACCTCCTGCAGGCTGCAGGCTGCACGGCGTCCCTGCATATCCCTGCGGCATGATTGTGCAGTTCCAGATAACGTGGCAAGACGAACCTTGGATCGCCTTGTCAATTGCTTCCCGCGATGTAGATCGATCGTTGTGTGTGAAATGCACATCGCATGTACAATAATGCAAGTTTGATTCGGTAGAATCCGAATTGTAGATACGGAGTACGTACATATGTACTACCTGATATAGACCTCACGAGCTTGCTGTGTCATGCAACTTTCTGCGAAACGGTGCACGTACGCCTATAGAGGCGTTGAATGCCTGTATTACGTGTCAGTTGGCTTCAAACTCATTTTTCTTCTTTGCCTTGTTTAGACTCGTCATGACCCTGAATATTCTCCTAGGAGGAAATACTCCCTTGACTTTTGCATTTGCGGGAAAACCCAATGTGAGGCCAGTCTCTCGCCGGTGTTTGCTTGGTCCCGTCCGAATGGATCACCGCGGACCGCCATTAAGTAAAACTGGGGTAATGGAAAGGTCAATTGGGGAAACCTGGGGGTAATGGAAACCAGGAATGGGCTTTATGCGGAGCCATGCGGTAGTTACCTTCGTTACGTTCTCCCTTGGAACTAACAGTCCAACATTCATGGCCCAAACGTGCCCTCGGCTTGCTTCACCTGGCGCGGCAAGCCTCCAGGCATTCAGTCCGATAAGTCATCACACGTTCGTCCTGATGAATTGCTGGCTGTTGGGCATCTTGTCAGACGCGCATACGACCGCAGGAAAAGGAAGATCGGGACTGATTCAGCTGGTGGAACATGAAGGCTATGTAACAACACCGTAGCTCCGTTGCGGAAGTAATGCTTCCAAAGGCTTTGTGAGAAGCAGCAAACTGGATGGAGCCTTTCTTCGTACGAACTGGAAATACGTCTATGGAGAAAAATAAATCAAACAAACGATGGAGAGACGCATCTCATAGGTAGCCCTCTTCAAAGCCTCGCGCAGACCAAAGACGCACAGAAAGTTGACACGAAGGAACCCAAAGTGCCTGGAAACCTACGAGGCTACGACACACAGACAGACGCTGGACCATCAACTGGCCTGCGGTGAAACTAGCGGCAACTTGTGGCTAGCGAATGCGGGTTGCCGGATGACTTCTGTCGGCTACCGAATCAACAAGACCTGGGGCGGATGGCGAACTGGGGGGGGGGGGGGGCCGCCACGATTGCATCTGCGGATGAAGAATTGAAAATCTCTGCCCGTCTGCTGATGCATCGCGAAGACAGGGCGACGAGTTGACAACCAGTCCGATGTGGGGCATCGGAGCCGATTAGGCATAGTGAAGCCCCCACGATGGATGGCCCTGTGCTGCACTGCTGCGAGTCCTGCGACTCCGAGGCTGAAAAAAGAAGCCGGCGAGAAGCAACAAGAAAGGAAGAACTTGTTGCACCCAACGAAGCCTCCATCCGCCGGCCCCATCGAACAGCGGAAACATCGTGGACATCATCCTTCGGGCACACACTCCGCAGGCACCATTGACCAACTTGCGCATGTTATGTTCGGTATCCGGTACAATGTACGGAGTAGGCTCGGAGTTCTCTCCATGTGCTCCCCACAGAGGGTCATGACGGCGCCCTGCCAACCCCACGGGGTCATTGCAATGCCAGCGTCAGTTGTAACTCGTACCAACGCAAGCGAGTGCTGGGTTCCTACAAACGGAGCGGTCAGGTACCTTCAAGATGGCCAGGACTGAGGAGACACCGCGGGCTAGGTATGTACTTGGAAATAAGCAATAATGGGATTGAGCCTTTGAGAGCGGGAGAGGATTGCGCAAGCTGTCACTCAAAGAATCGTCATTACGATCGAGTGGAGAGGGTGTGGAGAGCCGAAAACAACATGTACATCTAGGTAGCTCATACATGGTAGTAGGTACACTGTACACATGTACCTCTTTTGACTGACATATGTACCTACCTATGTAGCCGCTTCTTTGTATTTCCGAACGCCAGCAGGCCGGACTTTGAGTTCATTTTGACGTACTCTGTACTGAGCATGTACATAAGTGCTTCCACTGTGTTCTGTCCGGCTCGGCGCAGCTGTCCCCCCTCGCTGCAACCCTCAACTTGTGCTGCGGAGGATTTGCCATGTCAGGAGTCAAGCTTGTTAAGTCCGTGGAAGGCTGGCACCGAGTGATATGCAGGTACGTCGAGGCCAAGTACTTACAAGTAATGGCCAGCACTCGTGAGTACATGTACCTATGTATGTACCTAAATACATACATAGATGCAAGCGGGATACATACTCCGTATGTACATGGAGCCGGGCCACGAGTCTGGGGCCCTTGCTTTACTCTAAAAATTATTGGCGCCACCCCCACGAGGGGCAGGTATGTACGAGGTGTGGGCGTTCCGAGTTCCGGCTTGTTGCGTAAAAAAACAAATCCAGCCTAAGCGCATGATGCAAAGGACAAAGGCCTGAAGGTCGCGTGCCTTCATGATTATTGCCACTTTGAAGATGCAAATCTTACTTAAAAGCCAGCGCCGCCTGTGCCGGGACACGGGATGATCGTCAAGCCTTCTCGTCTCCGCCAATTGGCATCAATAATCCTATCTGCACTGCTATACACCTGTAGCTACACGACACTCTGGCACGGTCACATCTAGCCTTCTAGCCACACAATTACTTCCTCAGCCAGCAGCTACTCAAATTGAGAACCCGACAGAACCGTGTTCTCCTGAAAGGTACGGATGACTTGTTGTTCACTTCCTCACTCTTTCTATGATAAAGGCAGTCCTCTTTGGCTCTTCTCCTGGCGGTCTCCGGTTCACCGTGGAGCATATAAATGGAGTTACTAACGTTGAAGACAGTGACATATCTTTCTGCCGTTTCTACAAACGAATTGTTGACGATCCGATCGCTGTAATCAAACAAAGACGCCGTCTGTTTTCTGGCATTATACGCAAGCTCGACTCAATATTCCTCTCTCGATTGGTAGAGAGGTTGGTTTGCGGCTTACAAAGTAGAGTCACAACAAGGTATGCTCTACCGCTCTACGCGTATACTTGTCTTTTCTTTGAATGAATCATGCCGTCAGTTTCGGTTTTGCAACAGCATCGAAATTGCCGATTTATTTATCTTAAAAGCGCACTGCCCGTACAGTCTCAGCCGCTGACTCCTTATCAATCAGAAACCCATTCAAGTTGAGCCTCAACGCACGACCAACACATTCTCTCTTGCGCACCACGCAACATGACTCCATCAACACTTGTGTCCAAGATGCTGGCCGAGGCCACGTCTGAGAACTCTAGCCGCGGACCTTCTCCACAGCCGACGCATTTTCATACTCCTTCTCAATCACAAATCAATGGCAATGGAAAGCGGACCGTGCGCTCTGCTACTGCTGATTACGTCGCTCCCGAGTTCAAAGGCAAGGATGAGCAGATGAAGGTTGTCAAGCAGATACTGCAGCAGGCCGGATTCATCCCCGAATCTTTGATTGACGATCAGATTCAATGGTTCTACGCACAATTGGGCATTGACGATGTCTACTTCGAAATTGAGGCTCCCCAAGCCATCGCAAACCACATTAGCTCTCTTTACGCCGCCAAGGTCGCCGCCTACTCTAGGGAGGACAAGAGGGAAGAAATCCGACTAGACATGGAGGCGCACGATCATGCTATATACATCGATACTAGTGAGCCCGGTGAGAGCAACGTGAGTGGTCCCAGGTATGAATCTCGGCTGGAAGCCAAGTACCTGGACCACCAGGGCAAGACCAAGTATCGTGTCGAGACCTTCCGCTCTCCGGCCGTAATGGGAGCCAGTCCATCCTCCAAGGCGACACTCCGGTGCTACTTCGTCTACCAGTGCAAGTTCTCCCAGAGTCCCGAGGAGACTGATCCCAAAGAAACCGACATTGAGAAGATATCCGACGCTGGTTTCTGGCAAAAGGCTACTGATAACACCAAGCAGCTTTACCAAGAGATGATCGCCTTGGCTGTCAATCGCACTGGTCCCGTTATCGAGGTTTTCGACGTCGAGGATGTTGCCGAGAAACGTCTTGTGGTTGCTTTCCGTACTCGTACAGCCAGGGGCATGTTTTCCGCTCTGAGTGACCTGTACCATTACTACGGCGTCACCAGCTCCAGGAAATACGTCGAGCAGTTCTCCAACGGTATCAGCATCATGAGCATCTACTTGAAGCCTGCCACCTATAACGAGGGCTTCTTCCCCCCTCTCGATGAGTCGATTCACCAAATCACCAAGGAAATTTCGCTTCTATACTGCCTGCCCCAGAACAAATTTCTCGGGTTGTTCGCCGTTGGCTCATTGAGCCTTCAGGAGGCAGTGTATGCCCATTCTGCCTGGGTGTTTGTGCAACACTTCTTGAACCGTCTGGGCCCCGAGTATGCGTCCTTATCCGAAGTTCTCGATGTTGAAAATCCTGTACAGGCAGCACTCCTGTCCAAGCTGAAGCGTCGTCTTCGTACGGAGACCTTTACACCCGATTATATCCTTGAGATCATCCAGACGTACCCCGAGTTGATACGGCTGTTGTATGCCTCCTTTGCGAATGTTCACCTTGGCGCCAAGAATGAACAGGTGGCTGTGACTCCCGCCGCTGACGTGCTCTCTGATGGGAAGCTGAAGGATAAGATCTCCAAGACTGTCGCCAATGAGCACGAAGAGATGGTCATGACAGCGTTCCGGGTGTTCAACAACGCTATCCTTAAGACAAACTACTTCACACCAACCAAGGTCGCCCTCAGCTTCCGGTTAGACCCCGCATTCCTACCCGAGGTGGAATACCCTCGCCGCCTGTACGGCATGTTCCTGGTCATTGGTGCCGAGTCACGAGGCTTTCATCTTCGGTTCCGTGACATTTCTCGCGGCGGCATCCGTATTGTCAAGTCAAGAAGCAAGGAGGCCTATGGCATCAACGCCCGAAACCTTTTTGACGAGAATTACGGTTTGGCTAGCACGCAGCAGCGGAAGAATAAAGATATTCCCGAAGGTGGCTCCAAGGGTGTTATTCTTTTGGACCCCAAGATGCAAGATCGAGCTCAGGAGGCTTTCGAAAAGTACATCGATAGTATACTTGATCTGCTGCTGCCCGCACAAACCCCGGGGATCAAGAATAAGCTGGTCGACCTTTACGGAAAGGAGGAGATCATCTTCATGGGCCCTGATGAGAACACTGCAGATCTTGTCGATTGGGCTACGGAGCACGCTAGGGCCCGCGGCGCTCCATGGTGGAAGTCGTTCTTCACCGGCAAGTCACAGAAGCTTGGTGGAATTCCTCACGACAAGTACGGCATGACTACTCTTTCTGTGCGAGAATACGTCAAGGGAATCTACAGGAAGCTCGACCTTGATCCTGCTTCAGTCCGCAAGATGCAGACTGGTGGGCCCGACGGCGATCTTGGCAGCAACGAGATTTTGCTGGGCAACGAGAAGTGGACTGCCATTGTGGACGGCTCTGGTGTGATTGCAGACCCCAATGGTCTTGACAAGGACGAACTCGTTCGGTTGGCCAGGAAGCGTGCCATGATCAGTGAGTACGATATGGCCAAGGTTTCGAAGGACGGATACCGCGTACTTTGTGAAGACAACAACGTGACCTTGCCCACTGGCGAAGTCATCACCAACGGCACTTCATTCCGCAATACATATCATCTGCGAGACACGGGAATGACGGATGCATTTGTGCCTTGCGGTGGCCGGCCTGAGTCTATTGACCTCATCTCCGTCAGCCGACTGATCAAGGACGGCAAGACCACCATTCCCTACATTGTAGAAGGCGCCAATCTGTTCATCACACAAGACGCCAAACTGAGACTCGAAGCTGCCGGCTGTGTTCTTTACAAGGATGCGTCGGCAAACAAAGGTGGCGTCACGTCGTCATCCCTTGAAGTCCTTGCCTCGCTCTCCTTTGATGACGCCGGGTTTGTTGAGAACATGTGCGTCGATGTCAAGACGGGACAGGCACCGCAGTTCTACAATGAATACGTTCGCGAGGTCCAGGCCAAGATTTGCGAGAATGCTCGTCTGGAATTCGAGGCTATTTGGCGGGAACATGAAGAGACTGGCGTGCCGCGTTCTATTCTCTCGGATAAGCTGTCCAACGCCATCACGACGCTCGACGAGGAACTTCAGCGCTCCGATCTCTGGATCAATGATAGTATACGACACGCAGTGTTGCAGGACGCCCTACCAAAGCTTCTTCTTCAGAAGATTGGCCTAGAGACCATAATTTCCCGTGTGCCCGAATCGTATCTCCGAGCCATCTTTGGTAGCTACTTGGCCAGTCGATTTGTATACGAGTTCGGCAGCGAACCCAGCCAGTTTGCCTTTTTTGACTTGTAAGTTTCATGATGTTGACACCTTGAATTCTGAAGATGATATGTACTAACGATCAAAACAGTATGTCGAAGCGCATGGCGAAAATGACTGGGCAGCCCGATGGCGCAGAGCAAGTCCGACGCATGTCCATGAGTGTCAACGGAGCACAAACTCGCGCAGCGTAGCGTCGATTGTTTATGTTTTACTGATTCTGTTGTTTTTATCTCGTTCTGGTTTTTGCAAGGCGCATTATATGTCAATCGCATTCAAGTTGACGGGAAAATAATCAACAGCCGCGATATGGCGGCAAAAGCATTTGGCAAAGAGGCATTTGATGTTTACATCATTTGGGTGATGTGTTTTGAAAGGATTTTGGGCTATTATATTAATCTTCACATGAGCCAACGTTTGGGCAATGGTTTAACTAGACGGGGAAAAAAGATTTTGACGACGAATAGAGCAATGTCGATTTTTGTACACTTTGGCAATCGCTTAGTAAAGCTTAGACTAGACGATACACACGTGAACCGGCTAATACAGGGTTTCTGAATGCAGAAACTTCCATACAATCTTGATTCGAATTGCTCTTGACTCTTATATGACTAAAAGAGCGGTACCAGGGTGTTGTCTGTGCCATCTTGTCGCCCCCATAAGTTACTTTGCAGGTACCGACTCGCGCCATGGATACACTACTTATAGTCATGCTCAAGTCACAAGCAAGAAGTGAATTGAGGTAGCTGATCAATTGCATGCAGCGGGCATCGTAACACATGTTCCATCTCTGGTGTAGGTACCTACCTAGAGGTACCTAGGAGGTAAGGTACCTACATACCTCCTAGGAGCCAGGAACCATCGGGACAAGTGGAGAAAGGCTGGGGCCCTCTCCTGACTCCCTGGGTCCCCTCCCTCGGAGTCCCTTGATCCCTTCCCATGATCCATCATCCTATCCTTGGCGCCGGAATATTATGGGCGAAAACTTGGGATGGATTGTGAATTTATGCTACATGTACCTATCATACGTATTTACGTATGTACCTATTCCAGATTGTACTCTAACTCGCGAGTCGGGAGCGACAAGATGACGCAAGTCATCATCTATGCACGCAGCACACCTGATCATTGAACCAGGCCATCTTGAACTTGGGATGAGCTGGGTCTCGGCTACTACGGAGTACAATCTGCTCGATTGGCAACGGACAAAGGACAACGGTCGAGCAGAAGGCGTGCTTGCCGTCATTGACGATGCAGCCTGAAAGCACCCCGTTCGGATAGTGGGAGGCGTCCCAACACGCACTCCGAATATATAATCGAGGTAGCCCGCGCAGTATCGCCGGATTTGCTTCGTGAACCCTTCCAGGACTTACTTCACGTAGTCCCAGTCTCTCCTTGCCTCTACAGCTGGCGTGTGCTTCCAGGTACAATGGTACGAACTTCTCTCGTTGCGTCGCTGTTGGCAGCCGCGGCCTCATCACTAGCAGCCAAGTCTGTCGTTCCCGGTGCTTACATCTTTGAACTCGAAAATGGCCAGGTGAGTCCCCTTTTCATTTATTATCCCCCCCTGTCCATGTCGTGGGGGAGTTTTCTGCTTCCCAATGACCAATGGAGCTGAGAAGTGTCCTCCTGGTTGACAACCTGGTTGACAACTTTCGCATTCTAACACTCTCTTCGTTCTCTCCTGTAGGATGTGTCTGCATTCGAGCAAATGATGACCGGCGATGGCAAACCCCGCATGAAGCTCGAATACGATCTTTTCACTGGACTCTCAGTTCAACTACAGGATCTCAAAACGGCTAAGCAGACAGTGGCGAAATATGCTGCGATGCCTGCGGTCAAGGCGGTGCACCCGGTCACCATTTACGACATACCAGACCCCAAAATCGAGTGGATCGCGCAAGAGGGCAATACTTTGGAACAATCCGGTCTTGGATCCAGGGCTGAGGGCGGGCCAGACACATATTCTACTCACGTAATGACTCAAGTCGACAAGCTCAGAGCCAAGGGCATCACTGGCAAGGGAATCAAGGTTGCCGTTATCTTTTCGCGGAGTCGTCTGAGACTTGAGTTGCCTCAACTGGCGGGATTTGCATTAGATTGATTATTGACATCCTGCTCTGGGTGGATGTTATGGCAAAGACTGCCTCGTCTCCTTTGGGTACGACTTCGTGGGCGATGCCTACAACGGCACCAACACGCCAGTACCCGATGAAGATCCAATGGACTGCCGAGGCCACGAAAGTCACGTTGCTGGTATCATTGCAGCCCAGAACAACACCTACGGCTTCACGAATCACCGGTACCGCTCCTGGCGTTTCCCTGGGCGCCTATCGTATTTTTGGCTGCAATGGATCTGGCGGGAACGATGTTTTGATCGCCGCGTTCAACAAGGCCTACTAAGATGGCGTCGATATCATCACTGCCTCCGTTGGCGGTCCAAGTGGTTGGGCTCAGGACGTTTGGGCGGATGCAGTCTCTCGAATCGTTGACAAGGGCGTCTCATGCGTTGTGGGTGCCAGTAACGACGGCGACCAGGGTATCTTTTATGCTACCTAGCTCGCCCGCTGAAGGCCAGCATGTTTCCGCCATCGCTTCCTTCGACAACGTGCAGATGCCATCTGTCTCGCACCTGTCAAAGTATCAGGCCAATGACGGTCCTGAGCAATCGTTCGGTTATGTTCTCTCCAAGCTGATCAATATGGGATGGTGTGAACCTGCCAGTCTGGGCGAGCAGTCTTGACCCTACGATAAAGAATGATGCCTGTGCTCCTTTCCCTGCCAATACCCCAGACTTGAGCAAGTTAATCGTATTGATCCGCCGTGGAACCTGCTCTTTTAGCGACAAGGCTCAAAATGCCATGACCAAGACCTACTTATCTACAACAATGCTCCTGAAGTTGCTTTCGAAGCCGAGTTCGACGCTTTAGCTCCGGACGCTATCAATGCGGCGTCTATGGTCGATGCTGAGACTGGAGAAACCTTTATCAAGACTCTCAAGGACGGCAAGAAGCTTGCTTTCAAAATGGTTGGGCCAAAGAATGCCGAACTAAGGATCCTGACTACGAACAACACCATGAGTGGTGGCGCCGTCAGCGAGTTTTCCAGCTGCGGTCCGACATTCGAGATGCGCTCTAAGCCTCAGTATGGTGCTATTGGTGGTTCCGTTCTTTCAACCTCTCCCCGAGCCAAGGGCAGCTATGCTGTTCTGTCTGGCACTTCCGTGTCCTGCCCCCAAGTCGCATTGCTTGATTCGTCAAGTCCGAGGCGCCGTAACACCTCAGGAGATTGAAGATCTTCTATCTAGCAACTCAAACCCTCAGTTGTTCAACGACGGAACCAAGTTCTACGACTACCTAGCCTCTGTTCCACAACAAGGCGGTGGTCTCGTCCAGGCCTACGATGCCGCCTATTCGACTGCTCTGCTTTCGCCATCCGGCTTATCCTTCAATGACACGGCTCACTTCGCCAAGAGCCTTGAATTCACGCTGCGCAACACTGACAGGAAGCCAGCGACGTATGAGATCATGCATATGCCTGCCGTCACCATGTACAGCTTGGCCAAGGATTCCATTTACGTGCAGCCTTTCCCTAACGAGGCCGTTCACGCTGCTGCCACGCTCCAATTCAGCGAGACCAGCATCATCCTGCGTGGTGGCCAGACCAAGACCATCAAGGTCTCCGCCACTCCGCCAGAAGGTCTGGATGCCAAACTTTTCGCCTTATGGTCCGGCTACATTGCTATCAACGGCACTGACGGGGCGTCGCTGTCCCTTCCGTACCAGGGTCTGACAGGCTCTCTGCACGAGCATGTTGTTCTGGGTTCCAACGACACTTGGATCTCCAGGTCCACTGACACGGACCCCAGTCCCAGCCCAGTCCCATCCAACACGACATTCACCATTCCCGGACCTGGAAACGCTAGATCAAACGATCTTCTGCCCCAGCTCTCCGTCAAGCTCGCGCTGGGCTCCAGCAAGATTCGCGCTGACATTGTCCGCATCAGCCCTGATCCCAAGAACGAGACCCTGACGCACGAAATCTGGGGTCTCAAGACCATCGGCCAACCATTCGTCTTTCCTACCCACTGGAAACCCCGTGAACACAACGGCTTTCCTTGGGATGGACGTATTGACTCCGGCAGCGATGCTCCCCCGGGTACGTACAAGTTCGTTGTTCGTGCCCTTCGCATCCATGGTGATGAGATGAAGAAGGAAGACTGGGATGTGAGCACATCGCCTGCTGTGTCTATCAAGTACCTGTAGACTGCCTTCTTTATTTTTCTTGAGATTTTGTTATGATTGAGATGGGCGGGAGTTTTCAAGCAGTGGGTTTTGGTGATTAGCAGACAAGACTGAAGAGTATGTAGTACATAATCATATTATTCAGGTTTACATGTGTATATTCGAATTTCTGATACTCGATTCGGTATTTTGTGTTTAGTGCGTCGAGTTGGCGTTGAATTTCGTTGGTTCTTTGCTACCTTGTACCTACCTTTCTTGGTATTTTGTGTGACCTACCTAGGTAGGTATGTGAGTCCGTGACGGAGGCAATGAGAAGAAGACATGAGATAGCGCTTCGTCGTCAGGTCAATGGCTGTTTCACCGCTTTGATGACCGCACGGCAGGATTCCCTAACTCACACATGTAGGTATGTATGTACCGTACCTACTCCGTAACTTGGGGATAGGTAATTGTCGAAAAGCGCCTTTGAACGGCTGGTGTGAAACTTCCGCCCAAATCCTTCGGCGGAGCAAATATTATCAGCCACGTGGTGGCAGTGCGGGGGTTGGTTGCTCCACGTTACGGAGTATGTATGTATGTACATATGTACATACCCTCCCACTGCGCGACAAGAGGGACGTCAGACAGGCCCTTGACGTCCCGGACAAGGCGCGCACGCTGACGAAGTGGCTGATTTCCACAAACCGG
>SRPS01000401.1:0-13545 GCA_018360175.1 Claviceps arundinis | reverse complement strand
GGACGAACGGTCACGTGTACGACAAAATATCGCCGGTCGCGGCGATTGGGGTTGCGGGATAACAGAATGGGGTTGCTGCATAATGAGACCCAAGAAGTGTGGCAGTACCACTCTGTCGGGAACCTCGTGCCTCGCTTGGCTTCGCATCGCTTGGTGGTACAGTAAGCAACGCAAGGGAACAGCCTCCATAATAAGGCAACGAAAAGAGTCGATAGCTGCATCGAAGACTCGTAGATATATTTCTGCAATCAGGTACATAGCTACAATTGACAAGCGATCTCTCACACCATTTGGCCACTTTGAAAAGTTCGTATGTGCCCAAGCCCATATTTGCGCCCAAGCCTATTTATTGTATGCGCCCAAGCTTGTGTAGGCGCACATAAGCTTGTGTGGGCGCATGGGCACAAGTATGCGCCCAAGCTTGTAGAGACACCTGCACAAGCTTGTTAAATCGAAAAGCTTACTCCGTAGGGATATCCGCCTTTGTACAAGATTAGTCCTTCCCTGATTCTCTGCTTATTGGGAGATTAGAGAACCACGCACAAGCTTGTGGTCGCGTAGAAGGTGATGGGACTCGGGAGCCTTGTACAGAACGGGGGTCACACGCGAAGGTTCTTATTCTCAAGGCACCTGATCAAATTTGTTAGGACCCAGTAACCAGAAAAGTAACTCGTCAATCGGGTCTCGCAAAGTCTACGACATAAGGGCTCCTCGCAGTATGGCATAACTGTGAATAGAAAAAGTGTTCGCAGGGCCTCTTCACAGACATCAAGTGAGAGAATTACTCGGTTAGAAGACTGAAGCAATGGAAGATTCAAGACTGGGCAACTCGTCTTTTCAATAGTGAGAGCGACCGCAGTTGTAGCGGAGTTCGTGAAAAAGAGGCAACCGTCTTTGCTTTGCGCGCATAGCACTCTTGCGTATTTATTATTGATAATGTGTTGTTTTGGCTCGCCATAACACATACGACCACAGGTGACAGAGAACTCGGGATCCCGTCCGCTCTCCCATAGATAAACTGCCAACCGACAGATTAGTAGTTGTGTCGGTGACGACCAGCGAACACCGGTTGTTGTATGTTAAGGTATTGCTTTTTTGCCGAATTTTGTGATGGATTCGAGCTATGGGTGGGCTGGAAAGGCCCAAGGGTGTGACTCGTGAGGTTCGAATAAACTGCAATGGAGGACTCCGAGCGAGACTCACATTGACTCGGAAGTCAGGAAGAGCAGATAGCGAAGACGAGAGAGAAAGAGCTTTGCTTTCTTTCTGATCAGGTTTGTACGGAGTATACGGAGTATGTAGGTTACTAGGTATATTTCGGCTCCCTTATTTGCATGTACATTTTTTCTTTGTCGGACTGCGGGCGGCTGAAACTGAAAGTCGACACTTCGATGAGCTGCAGCCTGTGGTCACTGATCGGCCGTCGGCAGGTGAGGTGGGCCTCATGAAATTCCCGCTGTGGGATACGGAGTACATCTGTCAAGGCTTGGGAGTTCACAACAGAGTGAGGGCTGAGGGCAAGATGCCAAAGGTAGGGGTCATATGCTTGAATGTTTTGATCTCTGGCCTCTACCAGTGCGAGGCCATCGTGTTTATGGACCTTCGCTCCCAGCGCGTTTGTGCCTGAGGCCTTCTTCGGTCTCCACCTTCAGTCTCCGCTCAACCTTAGGAGGTAGGTACATACATAGCAGTGGCCCTCTGCTTGTACCGATGTCCCTGACACCGACTCTCTCCAACCCGAAGCGAAGCGAGGCGAGTCTTCCTTCGCCCCGAAGCGCAGCGTAGGGCCGCGACGGAAGTAACTCGCTATCTACATATATACTTACTTCCACTGGAGTCTGGAAGTCCACTGAAGACCACCGCAAAGACCACTGGCCACCTTTCGTTTTTTCGTTTTTCGTTTTTCCTCCTCACGGTATTCTGCCCACTAGCACCACTGTAATAAGCCGACCTCCACTGGAAGTCCACTGGCCACTATTGTGCAACAGTTCGCACACTTTCGTTTTCCGTTTTTTTCCGCCAACGCTACAGCAGGACTGATTCACTAAACAAACCACTGGCAATTCCACTGGCACTGGACCGATTCTACTGCCAATAGCACTGATTCCACGGGGGCCCCCAAGCCCTGGAGCGTAGCAGAGGGCCGATGGGGGACCAGTGACCACCAACGCCACTATAAGTTTGTAACTGAACCGATTCCACTGGCAAGGTCACTCACAGAGTCACAATTCCCGCCCAACTGCTTTTCCGAAGCGACGCGAGGTCCCTCAGCCCCGGAGCGCATAGAGGTATGTATGTAAGTTGTAACCGGAGCCAGGGGCAAATTCTGCACGATTCACGCGAACCATTTGTACATATTCCGTAGAGTGTGCCGACTTCCTGAGTTCCATAAACACGACTACATAGGTACGTATCTGTTTTATTTATATCGCCTGACTACTTCTCCTTGCCATATCTGTCCAAAGCCATCCGCGACGTGTGTTCACGAGATGCACAGCTTCAAACGCTACTGACCACATACGCCCGAGCCAGGTCCCTTCTGGCACAAGAATCTACCGCCATTGCACGAATAGCAGCCATAGTTTCCCACACATTCGCATTTATACGGATGGCACTCCATGCCCGGTGAAAAGCATAAATTGCACATGCAACGGCGTTGCAGGTTATTCAGGGCGAGGAGATTCTAGAGAGCCGTTAGCAGAAAGACCCGAAGCAGAAGCGGGTGACAAGAACGTAACGACAGAAACACAACGAGCACAGGGCACTCAGATGCAACAAGTGAAGGAGAACAAGGGTAAACAAGAGATAGAAGCATGTAGTACCTTTTCATCGCCCCTAGACAAGTCTCCTCCCGTATACGTGAACTCTCCTACTGTGACGCTACCAAGCTCAGGCTCAGGCAGGGCAGAGGCTCCGGGACCAAAGGCCAACAGGTACATGGCGAAGTTGAAGACCTTCATGATTTCTTTGTGCTTGCGGGTTACGTTTTGCTGTTGCTGGCCTGGAGGGAGGTTATTGTTATGTCACTATGCTTCAAGAATCAATGGAATGCGAGTGAATGCGTTGAAAGTTTCTCATGCAACACTGCAGGAACCGTGGTTATTATATCTATTTAGGCCACCTGCATTCTCAACGCAAGAATACTAAGAATGTTTGGTATCAAAGTCTTAGCTGAGGGGACTCTCCTGTATGGGTAGGCTACATGATTACAAACTGGGCTTACACGGATCATGACACGATGTGACGATCATGGTACCTAGGTATTTTCTGATGAAGACATTAATGCGTCAACTCGACGGCCAGCATCATAAGCAGGTGCGTGCAGCGTGGGTTTGAAACGGGCCGAGGATCCGAGATAAGTTGTGTTGGTTTGTGCCTTATCAGTATGTAGTGTTGTAACGGAGAAAAGTCAACGAAATCCTCCACGGGAAGAAGATGCTTTCCACTCTGGAGTGACGAGTCTGGGGCCCGCGATGGTACATGGACATTGGAATCTCGAGACGGTTTCAGTCCGGGGTCCTCGGGATCCTTTCTCAGTTGCCCGCTGCGTGATCCATCACGAATCCTGAATCCTGATTCCTTTCTACTCTTTATGTTCGCACTTCATTCCTGCTGGTTGGCAGTGCTGGAATGCGGTCGCTTTGATTATTCGGCTGCATGCTTTCGTTTTCCATCCTTCGTAAGTGATGCACGAATAAAAGTCGGCTCCTTTGCTGCTTTCTCAGTGCTCACCGCTAACAGTCCTGACTCCTGCTCCGTAAGCATAGATCATAGTCTTCCGCAAAATTGGTATCTTGGAGGCATACGATGCGTCACGTCTTTTACTCCAACGCGCACGATCATCGATGTAGTAGACACTTGAGGAGTAGAAGCCACAAATATGGTGACGCCGTGGGCGAAGCTGCATTGTACATATTCCAGACCTTTTTCATGACCAGTTCCATACCTTTTTCCTGTGAACCCTAAGCTAACCCCAAACTCGCTCAATGGCTACTTCTAGAGAGCCATCGAGAGCCAATCATTTCGCCAAGCTTTTCATGACTAAGTACTAGTAAGCACATCCAGATTTGACTCTTGAGAGCCTTCGGGATGTAGAATTGACTCCGCTTCGCCAAAAAGGTAACAAGGTTACGAGCCAAGAAGTGGGATTTGAAGGCCATCTCCTAACGCCAACGATGATACATATAATCATATAATGCTTGACTTACGGGGCTGAAGTGCAATTGCCACTACGATTTACAATTTTACCCCCACTCTCTGTGTGACGGTTACCCGTATGCTCTGTCCGTCGTTTGCATGTACCTACCTATATATCCCGCACTAAGCTGGTTCTCGTCAGCTTAGTGTTTTGACCTTTTGGTCGGGTCGGCAGGTGTGGCACAAAAGAATGGGCGCAGCCGTCTGGCCACTCTTTTGTGCTGTACATTCCCCTATATACCCTGCGATAGCAGGGATATCCGATTCCTCACACTCTGTACATCTCCGGAGGTTCTCAAGTTCTCAACTTTACACCTGTGACCTCCCGTTACGTCATGTCCGCCGGCGACCGCCGCGGCTCGCGACGCATGGCGGCATGCCTCTCTTCACATCTACTCCTTATAGGCTTATACTGTCTACAATATATTTTGCGCGGCTGGCGTAAGCGTGGAGTAAGCATCTGCCATCTGTTCCCAAAATATCAGCCGTTCGACACAAATTTACGGAAAATGGCACGATCTGCAATCGACTGAAGGAGACCAATGGTTCTGCGGAGCGAAAATTCTCTGGTTACTGAAATGGTTCCATTAGCAACAGAACTACATCCACAGACACCCCCAACTCCCGCCCATTTTCCCTTGCCGAGTCCCGACGCGTTGTGAGGGATCTCTGACTCCCTCAGCACCGGAGCGCAGTACATGGTACGAATCAGCAATAAGAGATCCGCATTAACAGCCATGACCGTCAATCAGCGAACTACAGTCTACAGACTACCCTTGCTATAAGAATCCTTCCATGCAGCCATGTAAACTCTAGAGGTGCAACCTCTCGGAATTGCCAATTGGTCTTTCTTATTGATCATATTCTTCAACTCAGAGTCTCAGAATCAACGACCAGGCCAAGTATTCCTGACGTCCGAATTAGCCTATCAGCCTATTCACACAGCGTGTTGGGAGGAAATGCCGAGGCTCTACTTAGTACTCGGAGTATATTATGATAATCTGACCGTCCTAACGATGCCTGCAGTAAGAGAGCTCAGAGAGCACTTGCTATCAGATATCATCATACGTTACCTTTCTTAGAATGTTGTCTTTATAGAGTGGTCTACTTATAGCAAAGAGACTATCTCGGACATAATGAAACAAGAACGGCAAAGATAACACAACTCGGAAGTTCGGAACTTGGAAGTGAACTGTGAGTCAAGTGACCCAAGGGGCCAAGTGACAAGTCCAGAAAAGCAACAAGAATTAATGATGAATGGCCATGGAAGTCTAGCATGAAAATCGCTCAAAGCATTCCGCAATGCGCATTGGCAACCTATAAGAATAGTGCTTGAACGCCCTCCCACTACCCAGACCAATTACCAGTACCTGAAAACAAATCCTCATCACAAACAAACACTTAAAAACAAGCCCTCGTCACAAACAAAAGCAACCATGCAGGCCTTAATCTTCGCAATTTCCTTATTGACCATTGGCCCTGGGGCCTCGGCTTTGCCTGAGCCTGAACTTGGTAGCATTACCGAGGGGGGTTTTACCTTCACGGGAGGAGACTTGCCCCATGGCGATGAAAAGGTAACGCGTTACGCCATTTCTTTGTCTTCATCCTATATTCGTTCTTTTTCTCCCTCTTTGCTTCATGAACGTTTTGAATGCCTTGCTTTTGAAGTTTCCGCGCCTTTGGCGTTTCTGTCCCTGCTTCCCGCTAACGGCGCCGTAGAATCTCCTCGCCCTGAGCAATGTGCAACGCCAGTGCGCTTGCTTTTCCAATTGCAAGGACCCGCTCGAAGCTTGCAAGCCTTACCAGTGCCAATGTAGAGGCGATTATGGCTGCTACTCGTGCAATGGCGGTAAATTTCTTTGCCAGAAGGGACCTGGCTCTAACACCTGCTTTCAATAGTGACAAGTGTACGAAGCTGTACATCTGGGTCACATGATCGCAACGAGGTTTACCATGAAAGATAGTGAGAGCCTAGAGGCTGGGCTGCGACGCGTAACGCGTTGACGGTCGACGGAGAAGGGAGGGTAGCTACTAGCGAGGGCTCAGTCACCAATGTATCATGTATGTGGAAAAATTTAAAAGCGATCTTAAAGTCAGGACTCAGAAGGGAAGGAGGGCCGGAGAGACAAGAATACTAGGCGCTGGATGATGTGGCCATAGGAATACGTCCTGGGCTCCCGCTCAGCTGAACTATTCTATACACAACGACAGATGAAAACAATCCGAGTTCTCTTCTTCTCGAATCCTGGAATCGGCGTAGAGGTTTCTCGTAGTGAATGTTTCATTGGTAATGTGCTCTGTGTTCAATGTTGATTACATATCCACTAGCAGCAGCATGCCACATGATAATTGAATCATTGATAGCACATGTTAGCCTGTTAGGTAGCCAGTAGATAGCAAAAACATGGCCAACACGGGCCTTCCAAGTTCTCTGTGAACTTCCATAGAAAGCGAGGTTTTTGGTTTGTCTGCAACTCTATAACTGGGCTATCCCATTGATTTCCATAACAACGTCCACATTTAGCTTCGTCTTTGAGCCGCAAGATCGCAACACCTATAGTCATCACATCTACAGAGTCCAGACTACATACGTGTCTCAGAAAAGCCAGATAATAGCTGTATGGCGCCATCAGGGTAGCTGCATTGCTAGTTGTAAAGCTGTCAAATGGTGTGGACGATGGGACCAGGGAGAAGCGACGAGCGTGGCGAGGCCAACCCGCGGCAGGGCCCCCGGAGGGAACTTGGAAGTATGCCGTCTGCCATCACTGCCGTAGAATGCTCCTTTTATCCCCCTCTTGCGTCATCTTTCCGCTACGTATCTATGATCGAAATAATTGTCGATCATTTGAATTGAAAATTTGAAGACTCTGCCTTCTTGAATCTTTCTAGCCGTTTCTCTTCCCCCTAGCTCCAGAATTATTCCAGAACTGAGCGTTGCCTCGACATGCCTCCTGAGTCCTAGCACACCATACGCACCAAATACAGAAATACGCCAGACGCCTTGAGAGAGCTCAGCATAAATACCAAAGTCAGTGCTCTGGCCCAATGACTGAGTATCACGTTAATGTTTAGTACGGCAAAAGCGTCTTCCGCTTGATCATCAGCCTTGATGTTTTTAGTTCGAATGATGACCTGGGCAACTGGGCTTTTGCTCTATCGATGACACAAAGCCATATATAACCGAGGTCTGAGCTATCCGTCTTCTTGTCCTCATGAGAACTTGAGAAGGAGCACCAGCGATGGCTCGACGCCGAGTCGACGGTCAACGCTGATGCCAGTTTAGATCATGGCTATTTTCTGTTCTGGCAGAAAAACCACCTTCCGTCCCACTGTGTATCAGCCTTTTTTTGCCGTTGCCTGCCACCGTACTATTATAGCAAATGTCTCGCGATGGATTCACTTTCGGCACTTAATACAGTGTGGGCGCGTGAAGCAGCGGGATCCTTCAAGTTTACAACCCACAGGCCCTGGGGCCCAACGACCCAGATACTCTCGGGGGATAGGCCGTCCCATCGTTATATGTACATCGCTTTCGGTGGAGGAGGGGCGTAATTTGAAGTTTCCGATATGTACCTTACGTAGGTACCTACAGGCTACAGGCTACGAGGGGAAGGCCGAGGGTAGTAGGTACCCTCCTGCGTCGGGTCGTTGGGCCTATTTAATACTTGTAAAGCTAGGTATTCGCCGCTCGTGCTTCAGTGTTCACCTGCCCAGATACTATGGCTTGAAGGACGGCTTCCATGACTGTTCTGATGAAACCTGCGTCTCATCTGCGAGTTGAAAGGCTGCAGAGACGAGCGAGTGCAAGATGCGTAACTTATTGGATTAGGGAGAACCTGAAATTGGGCGCATGAGTACGTGCTCAACTGTGGAAGAAGGGATAGGTAGAACGATGTAGACAGGGTGATATTGTTATCATAAATACTCTATACATCACTATATTCAGAAGCTGCTTCGTTTCAAATGACATACCTTAAAACGTCATTCCGACCTATTGGGCACCGACGTTTCTGCTTGCGAATCGACAGTCCTCGGACAGTCCTTCTACAAACATGACTTGCCCGTCGTGATTGGTGACGGACCACACGTGAAATTTTGTATGGGCGGGTCTATTCGTATGCTCATTCATAGCAGAACGACCGCCAAGAGCGAGACTCGCTCTCATTCTCGATCGTCCAGACTCGAACGGGTCCGGCCACCCACGGGCGTACGGTGTATTGATGCCGGTGTACATTACTGATCCTCTCGGGGCTAAACCGGGCAGATTCGAGGACTCGGGCGGTTGCTTGGCCGGCTGGCCAAATGTTCGATGGGCCAAGCAACATTGGCTCACGAATGCAAGCAAAGACTTGCATGTGCTGGGGTCTCACGCCGAGAAGGCCAGGTGTTACGACATCGTACAGAAAATGGCTTGTTGAACTGCAGTCTAGTTCTGATTATAGCGGACTGCCACAAAGATGCTCATATTGCCGCGTATCTCGTAGGTGCAAGGCTGGCCGTCGAATACAGCGTGTATGATGATAGCCGCAGGATGTACAACAGCAACAACGACGTTCTTGTGGCATCCGCTCGGCGCAACTGTTAGGCCGAGGAGCTTCTTTCGTACATATGCGAACTGCGCCTGCTTCGTGCTTGCAAACCCTCGCTTTGAATGAAAGAAAGAGCGGGAACGTACTGTCATCGGGTCGAGTCAATGAGATTGCGGCATCTCTCGTCCGGAGCTAAGACGCAATGCATCGCGACCTCTTGACCGGGCGAGTTGCCGCAGCTTGCGCCTACGCATCCCGCAAGCTTAGGCCGAAGCACGATGGTAAAAATTCTCCGAACAAAGTTAAAAATTGCATGAAATATGATGTGTATCAACCTGCCCACTTGAGCCGAGCAGAAAAGATTCGTAACTCCGTGCGCCGCCTCAGAAATGTTCGGAAAGAAGCGTGATTACACCCTGTTTCCGGCTTCGCAGATGGACCCCATATTAACATACACGAATGCCCTTTCCCTTGGCTTGGGGCATTCTGAACGCCGTTAATGAACAGTCGAGCCTTAAAAAAAGATACACAGTGTCCTAGAATCTGTGCAAAGTTAGCATGTGCGTCGGAGAAAGTGACCAAAGTTAAAAGGCGACCCTACCTTATTTCATACGAGCCTGCCCGTGTCATATATCGTACCCACTTTACACTGGAATAGTTGCTCTTCTCAAAAACCTTCAGATAGCGGACTAAGAGTCCTGAGCTGGTGAACATGAGCAAGCTGAAATTCAAGCTCAGAGGAGGACGACTCCACGCTCGTTGATTGGTCATGCTCGTGAGTAAAGCCTCAGCGCTTAACACGTATTCGCTCTGACCGGTGAATCTACCGACCTTCCAGACGATACAGTTTTCGCTGGGCTCGTACTTGGCTTTGCCCTGTGTCACGCGCTCGATAATCTTGGCCGTGTTTAGAGGCGTCGGGATGCGCACGACGACATTTGTAGCAAAGAGTTTCGAGCCGAAATTGGCCTTGACGCCGATGCTGTACTCGACCTTGCTCCGCCCAACCTCGTTCACAATTGCGTGGACTTTGAAAGGAAGGTTCACGTTTTCTGTGGCCCGATATCTCATGAGTTCGAATTCACCGTCCGGCGGCACGAAGCTGATAATTCTGTCAGAGTCGAACTTTCCTAGCTTAACGCACTGATGGAATTGACAATCTTCTAGTGACACACTCCCGGCTGCGGCCTTGGTCGCCTTTGTGCCCATTCTGTTGCCGCTGGGGAGCGTGAGAAGCCCGTCATTGTCTAAGAGCAGTCTGTCGTTTAGCCCGAATTTGCATTCTGGCGTCCCCGATAAGTAGGCTCGCATGACAATTTGGCCGTTGACATCCGCTCGCAAGACAGTACCCGTGGCAGACATGAGCAGATTGACGTCCTCGATGACGTCCACAAAGGCTTCGTTTTTTCGGTACCGAACATCTGCTTTTCTCCATGAAAGTGCTCCGGTCGCTTGCATGGTGATCTTGGATGTATCTTCAGGCCTGGTTTCGGACTTCACCCCCTCAGTGGTGATATACATCTTCAGAGTGTCGGTTTCCGTATTCTGCGGATATCCAAAATCGATGATTTCTATTTTTCTCCCAGTCAATTGTTTAGTTGCGATGCCACATAGCCCGGCAAAAGTTCCGCCGCACATACCATCGAGTAATTCATAGACCAACACAAAGTTGTTCTTGACGGCTTCCTCGTCAAACTTGCCGAAGTATCCCTTTCCCAACTGAATCAACCGATACAAGAACTCAAAGACGAGGGCCGCATTGGCATTGCTTTTCGTGATGGCCACCAGGTAGATGTTCTCGTGCTTGACATGACTGAAGGTGGTGCTGCCCAGCGTCAAGATTGGCGATCGGACTTGGGCGTTCGAAATGACCTGGATGCGGAAGACGTCGGCGAGGCGGGGGCGGCAGTCGTTACGAAAAGCGCGAAAGATGAGGTTCTCGCCCTTTTGGTTGAAAATAAGAACTCCAGAAATCATGCTGGGCGACCGTACGCAGACGACCTTGTATCTTCGACAAGCCGTTCGGCATCAAAGTTAAAGTGTCGCTACTGTTGACCAGTCCAGCTTGACCAGCGCTACGAGAAAGGAGGCGATGGGAGGTTGCTTTCTGCCGTGAAGCTCTAAGGCGGTGAGTGCGGCGTGCATGTGGAGTTGAGCCTCCTGTCCAAACCTGCTATGAGGTAACCTACCTAGGTACCTACACATGTATGTACACTACATACATACCTACCTCATGGTGATGTTACACAACGTTACGTGTCGTGCGGAGGCCACCAACGTCCAGTCTTAGGGTTGGGATGCCAAGCTCCTCTTTCCAAAATTCTGCCCGTCATCAGCGTCGGCCTTTGCGACTTGAGGCCCGAGGAGCGATTGGGGAACTCTTCATCCGATCTGAAGACCAGCTAGGGAGGGGTCTAATGGAGTCACGGGCTTTGACGACCATCGAAGATTGAGAAGATCGTCAAGTTTGAATACATGAGATGACAACGACTGCCGGGGGTAAGGCCTCTTACAGCTAGGACTGCGGTAAGGGACTTGGAGTAGAGGACTAAGCCAGGGATTGGATCCCTTCTTCTGGCTCAGAGTTCTCCATTGCTACCTAGAAGCCTTATGGACCTCGAAGGTCGTCAGAATGGCAGTATCACGAGTTCAAGCTTGTCGGAGTTCGCCGATCTTCGGCTGTCACTTCTTTACGCTCGAAGGTTTCCAACGATTGCTAGTTTGAGCAGCAACACACAACCCACCATGGTGGCCGATGATTTGTACTTGGACTGTCATTTACCTGGCATCGAAAAAATTTTCTTCCTCGAACATGACAGTTCGTAGACCTTTTCCTCGGGATTCTATGCGGTGTGTAGGTGGTCCGTACATTGTACTCGTAATGCTGAAGAACGAGTAGTTTATCCGTATCTCAGTCTTGGGGTAGTATTTTCCGTCGGAAATATCTTCTCAGCTTGAATTATCAATGCAATACGTTCTCCTGCCATGGACTTGGCAAATCCCATGGAAAGATTGCGGGAAACGCCAGCTCCGGCAGTGTGGCCGTATGTGCAGAAGCGTGGTAAAACCGGGACGGCCTGAAAAGCTCATTCCCGGCAGATGATCTTGAAAAATACCGTTGACAGGGGAGTTCGCGGAGAGAATATAATATTCAACTGACTTGTGTTCATCGTCGAACTCGATTGCCACTCGGCATAGACTCAAGTCTTATCCCACCACCGAGGCGGGTTTCTTTCTCCTTCACGGCTCATTGATCACACAACATCGGATTCTCCGAAGCAAGGGCTTCTCTCTAGCTCATGCACTTCGGCTTGTAGTCCTACACATGAAACATTCGCCAAGGTCCCGTCGAAGGTTTTCTTAGGGTCCTGTCAAAGTCTTTATCAATCATTCAAGTCGGCAAGTTTGGCCTCTCCACATTTCCTCCGGCTCCCTTTCGGCTTACTGTGAGAAAGGAATGGGCTCTGCCAATGCGACAATGCCTGCCTTGGCACGTTTGGCATCCAAATTCCTGTTCCTCATGAATGCCCTGAATGCCTCTGGCATGGCGGACGGACCTGCATACGAACAATTTTAATCAACTCATGCAACGAGCGGAGATAGTTCCGTGGCTGGTTACAAGCTTGCGAAGCAGTCCTCCGTGGATCCGGTGTTGTACCTACTCCATAAGAGTAGGCCAGGAGGAAGAGATAGCGGCATGAATGAATTGAGTTGGGAATGTATTCCGTGTCTATAATGAGGCAAAGGAGCGTCAGTTTTCAGCTTGTCTAATGCACGCCTTAGCTGAATTGACCACAGAGATCTGAGCAGTTTCCACCGATAAGTCTGAGGAGCTGGGGAGGAAGAGCAGTTGATGAAAGCTACTCACTTTTATCGCGTATATAAAAGGTCCTGTCGAACCGGTCCTAAGTCACGTCGAGCCGGACTGAAACTGATCAATCGACGAATAACGCCACAGGCCTCGACAAACTCATTGATTTATTTGTCGTCATCATGGTCAGAGGAATTTTTGCAGGCTTCATTGTGCAGGCCGCACTCGCGGTCAGCGCACCTGCTGATAAGAGATGGAATTGTGCCACCGTTTGGTATGTCCCGTCACCTTTTAACAGACGCTGCTATCGTTTCTGGCTTCTTACTGACATGTTCTTAGGGGACAGTGCGGTGGGAAATATTGGACTGGGACTAGATGTTGCTCTAAGGGCAGCGTGTGCATTGCTCAGAACCCATGGTACTCGCAGTGCCTCCCTCGGTCTCAGACCGTAGCATGCAAATCGTGCCCTCATCCGACCGTTTCCATGAGCCCAGCCTCTTCAGTCAGCTCTTTCACGGCCCGGGTCACGACTCCTGTTCGCAGCGCCGCTACCAGCTCTGTCACATATGCCGCCGATGATCCCTTCACCGATACTGAGACAGATTATTTCGATGATGGTTATTTTACTGATATGGAGCCCGATCCTGTCAGCAGCGTCGCACCCAGACCTGTCACTCGTTCCGCTCGCGGTCCCTTCACCTATACTAAGTCCGGTCCTGCCCGAACCACCGTCACTGGTACTGCCCGCGTTTCCAGTACCAAAACTGCACCCGGTCCTGTGTATACGTCTGATGATGATGATGGTGACATTTTCGATACTGAGCCTGATCCTTTTGACGACTTTGACGACTTTGATGACAGTGACAATACTGAAACGGAGGCGTATCCCCACAGCACCACCACTCGAGCTGTCACTGCTACCGCCCGTCGCACCTCTACTAGATCTGCGCCCGCTCCTGTCTACACTTCGGATGACGATGACGTGACTGATATCGACTTCGATCCTGT